>JAKUAB010000092.1:0-14826 GCA_030579075.1 Taiozyma dajiaensis | reverse complement strand
TATCAGATTCAGCAGAATATACGACTTCACCCCTGTAATGCTTTTTAATGTCCTGTGGACTCAAACCCTCGTAAGAAATGACAGATTCGTCCCCAAGGTCGAAACCATGGGTATTGGAAGCAATAGTCTTTAGCAGAGTTGAACAACCAGAACCAGGTCTACCTAAGACAACAACGACTTCACCTGGGTGGATAATAGCGTCCATTGGTTTCAAAATGTCAAATTGAGCAGATCTTTTAGCTTCGGACGAGCTGAAAAGCACTTTGGCGGCCTTTTGAGCGAATTTTAGAGGTGCGTTGAAGACAGTAGTTTGATAGTCAGCATCAGTGGCTTTACCATAAGCTCTCAGATTTCTATAGGCAACACCTAATGAAAAGGGCTTGTAGTAGTCAGGGTTCTTTTCTGTGTAGGCCTTAAAGTTCTTGATCCAGTATCTAGAGGAGAAGTCTGGATTGTTTGGGTCCAATCTGGCGTCCATGGTTTTCTCTTCAATTGGATGGACACCTGGGGCGATTGTGGAGACTCTTGATAGGGCATCTGAGGCATCTTCAGGGGTATTTCTTAAGAGCTGTTGGCCAGAGGTATTCGTCAATTGTCTAGCCAGCTCTTGGATTTGGTCATCAACAGATTTAGAGTAACCCTGGTATGTCTCGAAGTTGTTATCGCTCTCATTACCTGCATCTTGTGCGAGATGAGTGTCATGAGGGTCTTCAGGCTTTGGTTCAGAGTGGACAGCAGTACCCAGCCAAACCGACATTGTATGTTTTTGTGTATGTGTGCGTGTGTGTTTGTGTGTTTGTGTGTGTGTAACTAAAACAGTTCACATTGCAGGAACCAAGCACAAAGTCTTGTTTATATAGCATCTGGCGGTTATTGCTTGTTTGTGATTTAAATATATAGAGCTTGCTCGGAATAAAAAGAAAAGCACTCTCCGACAAGATATCTGGAACTAGTTGGGGCACATATGTCCAATTCTAGACAGGGTCTATGACTCTTTGGTAATCGCCGAGTCCGAGAGAGAGCGGGGAGGCGAAGTAATTACAGCTGGGGAAGGACTGGTACTTTTAACTTTTTAGGACTTAATATGATCAGCCACCATTTTATATAAATTAATTGATTAATAAAGAGCTCCTGCGCTAGTTTAGCTATGTGTTCGTTACTCTGAAGTACTCACGGTTCCTATATCTTTGAAAGGGCTTTTTTTCTTATCATGGTCTGATATAACCTGTGTTGAAAACTCTGTCTGATATTAATATATCATGATCAGTAGACAGCTCGGCTTTCGGACTTTTCTTATTTTTTCCGATAATTCCAAAGTCAAGTCAGAGCGTTTTCGCGGATTATTTTATATCAACAACGCGCAAAAAATAACAACTTGAGTAAGGGAGTTAGATCATCGCTTTTGACCCTCTCATCTATCTCTCTCTCTCTCTGGATCTCTAACCGCATCTTTCTTACTCTCCGCCCCATAAACTACCGCAACGAAAATCACACGATGTCACTACAGCAGAGAATCACCGAGAAGAGGCGAGAACTGGAGTCATTCAAGAGAATTAGAGACCAATCTGAAACACTGTGCTCTCAGTTGGAACAGCTTGAGGCGAAGCTAGACACGCTGGCAGATGGCACAGAAGGTAAGTGTATTCTTCTAATGTTGTTCTCGAAAATCATGGATTACTAACCCTTGATACAGCTGTCGCTCTGGTCATTTCCAACTGGAATCATATCATCAAATCAGTCTCCTTAGCTTCAAGTGAGTACCTATCTATTTGTCAATTACCCATTTTATTTCTTTACTAACACCGGTCAGTATCACTGGCAAACTATAAAGATAACGATTACGAGAACACCGAGAACCCGCCACTCCCTGAAACCTTAATCAGACTACGCATTGACGATGATAATGAATGATGAAATACTGGCTTTTTAATGTACACGAGGTTGATTTATATTCTAAAACGTGAAGCGATCTATTCAATTGACAAGTTTGTGTAGTTAATCACTTTGTTGGCACCACTGGCATCATTAGCAGTCCCGATCAGACCTTGAATCCACTGGTCAAACTCACCAAAGGAGTATAGTTCTAATAATGAGTCATTCTCGGCCTGCAGTTCTTGTTTCAAGTGTGAGAATTCAGATCCACCAACAAATTTGAAGTGTTTTTGCAACTCTGAATCAGCGTCTGCTTCAATCAGTTGTCTCAAATCAGGTAGGTTGATTTTATAATCATTGTTTGATAAGTATAATTCATCCTGGAAGAATCCCACCAAAGTTTCAAAAATGATAGTGCCTTCAATACTCTCTTTGATATACTCATTAGACTTGTTTTCAGCATTGATTATACGTTCCCAATCATCGGCCAAGATAGCTCTTTTCCAGATGAGTTTCTCGTTAACAATCTTCTCGAGATTTGATAAATTGGATAAATGCAACACCTTCAAAGCATAGAAGAAATTCGATTTGGTATCAGTCTTGAAACTGTCCATTAGTGTAAAGATATCAATCAACTCATTCACGGATAACTTTTTGTTTGATAGCAATCTAGACAGACCTCTTTGAAATGATTCTTTGAAGATTTCTGATTGACCACGGTTATAATTAGCGTTAAGTAGGTCCTTCACAATAGCATCAACTTGAGCATTCGGATCACTATCTGATCTGATAAACAAAGAAATTTGGTCCAATATGGAGCCCTGGGCTTCGCAATAGTCAAGTTCTTCTTGAATTTCCTGTAATAGCTCTTCAGTTGGGTGACTCGAAGCTAGAGTAGATAATTTAGCTATGCTTAGTTGTAGAGATCTGTTATTTTGTGATTCTTCAGCCTTTTGTGAAATATGTAACAATGTTTTGGAAGCATCTTCATAATTGGCATCAAACACATCTTTGATCCATGAAATTTTGCCATGGTCATTCTCATCGAAGAATCTCTTTAGGTAGTCGCTGTATTCTGGGAACCCCAACAATAAGACCTGATACTTCCCAGTGAAAATGTAGTACTCGTACAATGCTTGAGCGAATCCATAACCAAATTTCTTGAAGTAATGATCGAACCTTAAATTCACACGCTCTAGGTCTTCTCCATCTGCATTCTCTCTATCTTCCTCGGATATCTCAGCTAATGATTTCAAATCATTGTATGTCTCAGCGATGGCCAATGCTTCAGCCTTAGCACCAAATGCCACCAACGTCTTTGTCCAAACACCAGATCTTGCCTTGAAGAAGCTTTCAACTTTGCTTAATGAGTCCTGAACCTCTCTGGTCTTTGGTGTCTGATTGGATAACCAAGTTATCTTTTGCTGGACTTGGTAAAATAGTAATTCAACCAATTCAACAAAGTTTTGTTTCGTGTGGTTGTTGGCTGTTTGTGTCTTTTGTGAGTTTGTAAATTTCTGAAAAATTTCATCGACAAGGATATAACTGTAATTATCCGTAAACCATAATGGTTCAGCGCCGATCTGTCTACTGTCCAATTGGAAAAGACCATATCTTGCAGATTTCTCAATTTCCAACACAACAGCAAAAATACCAGAAACCACTTCCACAGTGATATCTTCCAGATTTGCTGACTCATTCAAGTTCTTGAAGAAGACAGTTAGGAACCCGTTCAGCTCATCCAACCCATTGATGAAGAAGGAAGTGGCAAAAGACGTATCAGCTTGTGGTTTAAACTGTTTCAATGATCTCTGGTAGATCTTGGATAATTCTTCGATGCTAGAATACTTCGCCAATGTCTTTTGTAAGTTCAAAGCAGCACTTAGTTTTTCAAATAAGCCAGTTAGGATCAACTTGATTCCAAAACTGATGGATGATGTAAAATTTATTGCTGTGTAATGGATCAATCTTTCTAGTTTAGACTTGCGTAGCTCTAAATGGGCCTCAATGGATGGTAATCTTGGTGGTAGATACACTGAACTAGATAAAAAGATTTCCTCCGCCACTTGTACCAGATCGGCTTCAATCTCTGCTTGTTGTAAGGATAAATTGGAAGGTAAATCAAATTCGATTGGGTTTCCTGATTCATCACCATAAAAGACAGCTTGTTCGATATGTGATTTCAAGAATGATAACACTTGTGACTGGCCCTTTGTCTCCTGTTCCTTGGAGTCTTCTAAGACCTCAACCTTCAAAATACCAGTGTATGGAACAATAGCATAAACAGCAGGAACTTTCACAATCAATTGATCTTCAACCTTAAAGTTTTCGAGTCCACTCCCAATAATTTGTGCATCTGAACGGAATGTCACTACGTCTTCCCATTTTTTCCTCAAGTTTAAAGTATGGTCCAGCTTGGTGACTAGTTCAGTAAGAACAATGGAGTTGTCAAAGACAATGAAGGCAGTTGAGCCCGGAGCTGGGACGTAAAGTTCTGGCTTGGCCTGGTAAGGGGTGTTGAATGTATTTAATCTGTAGGCGGAGAACACTAATAAAAGGTCTGCTTCTCTCTTTATCGTGAAAAGAACGTAGTTTGTTTCATTTGGTCCGTTTTGGAAACTAGTTAGCAACAAAAATGCGTCCTCGCCTTCCAAATTCGGCAGTAGAGATAAGTCTAAGACTTCAAGTGTGTTTTCAACGTTAGGATAAAGTTCTTGCAGGGAAGTGACAAGCAGGTTCAATAGATCGCGTTGATATATCTGTTTCGATTGACCGTCTCTTGAGCATGACCATATTTGGAAATCACCACCTGTAGTAACAAACATCACCACACGTTCACCATATCCGATAATTGAGCCTGGTTGAATAGAAACAATCTTTCTTGAGTCTTGTAATTGAGAGCTGAAGAACCCTGTTCGTCTCTTTTGAATTTCTGAGGTTTTGATGTAAGGCTTACCAGTTGGGTCTCTCAAGGATAGCAATATGATACGACCTTGACTTGTCGTCAGAAAGATACCTGCAGGCTCAATGTTCTTAGCCAATGTGACGAATTCCTTGTCGTAAAGTCTGATTAAGTGGTCAATACCTTTGTGATGCTGTAAAAGGCCCACTGATGAAACATTACCAATACTTTCATAGAATCTGACATGACCAGTATGTGTGTTGATTGAGACAATACCAGGTTGTGATTCACCTGCACTTGAAGAGACCAGTAGAGCGAGTGGTGGAAACCCGTTGTTCTGTGGAATGACAGGCAATTGTATTGTTGTTGGAATACCATCAACAGAACTGTAATCCCATGTATATATCGATTCGTCCGAAATCAGCAAGCCGCACCCAGTATTCTCATCGATCAGACCCGTGAGTAGCTCAGAATTGGGGTTGTTAAGCACGCTAGGGGTTGCATTAAGCTTTGAAACGGCGTATTTAGAGTTTCTGGTCAATACAGAACTGATATTCGTGAACTGGTGTGATCTCTTTGCATCATCTTGACCAGAAGAGCCATTCGTTATTGTGGAGCTAGTAGGCAGCACACGTGGAGTAAAATGAGTTTTGGCCTTTCTCGAACTAAACGCCAGTTTATCAGACATTCTGCAGCGCAACTAAGTCTGTCACCGAATTGGAATTCGACACTTCGTGAAGACTGTTTCTTTGTGTTTACCAAAATAACAAAATTTCTTGATGATCAGTGCCGGGTAATACCATCTAGACCCGACCATTTGGCACGTGAAGTACCCACTTCCGGTTTCAAATCCGCGAATTGCGATGAGATGTATAAAAAAATTTCTGAACACTTTCAGTCTATAGTTTGGCATTAAGGGAACTAATTACTCTCATATCTAACTCCTAAGATGATTAGAACTGTGTATGTGCCTTAGCTATAGGATTAAACCTTCTTGATCTGATTTACTAATAAATTCTATCAGTAAACCAAAGAATGCTCGTTCTAAAAGAGCCCTGAAGAACAAAGAACCTAAATTATTAGAGAACACTAAGCAAGCTCTATTTGTTCCTGGTGCCACTTCAAACAAAGTCTTACATGATGTTATGGTTGATTTAAGTGCTTTAAAAAAGCCAGATATCAAAAGATTCAGCAAAAAGAACGAAGTCAGACCATTTGAAGATGCTTCCCAATTAGAATTCTTTTCAGAAAAGAATGACTGTTCTCTAATAGTGTTCTCCAGTTCAAGTAAAAAGAGAAATAACAACCTAACCTTTGTCAGAACTTTTGGTTACAAGCTCTATGATATGATTGAACTTTTGGTTCTAGATAACTTTAAATTGTTACAAGATTTCAGAAAACAAACTTTCAGCATTGGTCTGAAACCTATGTTCACATTTAATGGTGCTGTTTTTGATTCACATCCAGTTTATAGACACATCAAATCATTATTCCTTGATTTCTTCAGAGGTGAAACTACCGACTTGCAAGACGTTGCTGGTCTACAACATATCATTTCCATCACAGCTGGTGATCATGAAGAAGGCTCTCCATTACCACAGGTTCATTTCCGAGTCTACACATTAAAGACATACAGAAGTAACCAAAAGGTCCCAAGAGTCGAAGTTAACGAGATAGGGCCAAGATTAGACTTTGCTGTTGGTAGATACGAAACCCCATCACCAGAAATGGAAAAGGAAGCCATGAAGAAGCCAAGACAATTGGAAGCTAAGACCGTCAAGAACGTGGAGACTGATTTCGTGGGTGACAAGATTGGTAGAGTTCATGTTGGTAAGCAAGATTTGAACAATCTGCAGACCAGAAAGATGAAGGGTTTGAAAAAGAGATACGATCAAGTTGATGAAGATTTCGATGATCCAGTCTATGAGGATGAACCAGCTAACAAGAAGGCTAAGGTTTAAATCTAAACATAATTGGGTTATTAGAGTCATGCATCACAGGTCATTAATAAAAAATACATTGTAACATAGAAGTCTTTTTGGTAGTGTCTACACTAGTATCTATACTAGTATTCCTTTTGTATAAAGGGAATAATCTATAAAATAATGACATTAAACATAACAGATTGGTGACAGGATAACATGTGGACGCAATCCACAGACTGATACACAGGAATTGAAAATTAGGCAGTTTTGGCAGGTTTATTGTTGATCAATCTCAACAAATTCCTTAATAGCATAGCGATGGTGACTTTACCAACCATTGGGACGTACAAACTGGCTCTCTCTTTGACATCTGGGTTGAAATTTTTCTCACTTGAGAAATTGACGACAATAGCACCATCTTTGACGTACTGTTTTGGGAATTTGTAAGTTGCGGATGGAACACCAGTGATGATGACATCAGCGTTTCTTGATGCTTCTTCTAGAGTAATGTCCACATCTTCAACTTTGTGCCTGTTTAATTTTAAACCTTCACCCCTAGTGAATTTTTGAATACCAGTGATATCCACAGAAAAGACAGTAGCACCATCGTTGGCTAATAAAGCGGCCAACGGGCGGCCAACAATTTCTGATCTGTTAACAACAACAACCTGTTTACCATATAGTCTGTTACCATAAGGCAGTAAGGTGTTGTATGCACCCAAGTACTCCAGGATCTTGACAATGGCCAATGGAGTGCATGGCAAAATTGATTTTTGATTCTCTTCAGCATCCAAGTATCTGACATTGTGGTACATGTTTTGGATGAATTTGTGATTCAGACCTTCCACATCTTTCTCCATACTAACGACTTGTTGTAGATATTGATCTTGTCTGTCACCAAAGACTGGGAAGTAGACCATTATACCATCGACATCGTCATCTTGGTTAGCATCAATGATCGCTTCTTCCAGATCATCTTTCTTGACGATTCTAAGCTCGTATTTAAAGCCTAGGGATTCAGAAGTCTTACCGGTCCAATCAGCGTACATCTTAGCAGCAGGGTCGTCGTTAGCCAAAAAACCAACAAGTAATGGGGCTCTCCCTAGGTCAGCGACACCCTTTTCCACTTCCTGAGTGTAAGCTTTGGCAATGCTTGAGGCTAGGATGGTACGGCCTGCAGGTTTTGGTTGAGTTGAGTCAGACATTATCTGGAATTCTTCGTTGAGGAAGTTGAGTTGAAAAGCAAGGGATTTTGAAGTCTCGTAAGGCGAGTTTATCGGTGGAAGGGATTGCAATGATGTTGGAAGTAAATTGAATTTGAGATTAGAGGAAGGGGGGACAGCCCTTTTTAATAAGTTTCTTTGCCTGTAATTTTGACACTAAATTGAAGTTAATTAAATTTCTGACTCGAAATTTGGCCGGGGCACGTTTTGGGTTTATAATTTTCAGTACCAGGGGCTCATAACTCAACTGCTGAACATGGACTATTTCCTATTATGGACTATTTCCTATTATGGACGATTTTCATATTTTCTCTGAGCTCCAACATTGACAGAGACCACATGGAAAAGTTAAACGACAATAGCGATAGTAACGAAACGAACAAACCTCATACCCCATAAAGCAGTTATTGCTTCAGTCAGTACTTCAATCGCTTTACCAGATCCAACTTCATCTATTTACTCATAACTGTGCTTTCAGCGCAACTATTTTCTGTTCAATCATTAAGTCAATATTGCCTTGTCCATCTGAGATATATATTCAACCTCTGGTATGGGCGTGCGGAAAACAAAGAACCATCAACCAGTAAGCATCATTTAATCTTCATCTAAAGGCTCCCGGGATATTAACGTTACACTCAAGGAAATGGTCCAAGTTTGTAAGTGCGGCAACCTCACTCATGCAGACCCTTAAACGACAAGTACTAACTCAAATCTAGATCAAAACGAATTTGTTTTCGAAGAGGGTGGTGGTAAGGGTAATACAGGCAGTTCTACTCCATCATTACTGAGAACACTCTCATATGCTTTCAAAGAGAAAGACAAGAACAAAAAATCTGTGGTTGCTGATGATTACATCAAGACTATCGGTGCAGGCTTTTCTCACCTGGGGATAAGTAATGATTCATCATCCACCACTAGCTTGCCTTCCAAGGCCAAGAAGTCTGCCAAATCTAAGCTTGAGTCTCCTTCTACGACACCTAGGCACTCTGGAAATTACACAGATCTAGATGATGACTGGGATGCCGACGTTGATCAAGGTTTAAAGTCTGTTGATTCGCTTCCCAAATTCCTAGAAAACAAACCGTCAGTAGAATATCCAAAGATCAGGAAAAATAGCAAACAATTCCGCAAAAACGGTGTCAAGAATCATGTTGATAGCATTGTGAAAGATCCTGCCAACTCATTATACACGATCTATGGTCCAAAAGTTGCCGCAGAAAATGAATCAAACAAAGAACTGGAAGAGATGAATGCTCTGATATCGCGTTTCAACAGATTCAAAAAAGTCATCCAGGAGCCAAATGTTGACTTAATCAGCTTGAAGAAGATGGCATGGAACGGCATCCCGGATGAATTACGACCAATAAGTTGGCAATTGCTATTGGGTTACTTGCCTACCAATTCAGATAGACGTGTTTCCCAGTTATCCAAAAAAAGAAAGGAATACATTGATGGGATCAAGCAGGTCTTCAGTAAGGAGAAAGAACAATCTACATGGCATCAAATAGAGATTGATGTTCCAAGAACAAATCCTCACATTCAACTATATTCATCTGAAACCACACAAAGGTGCCTAGAGAGAATTCTTTATCTATGGGCAGTCAGACACCCTGCTTCGGGTTATGTTCAGGGTATCAATGACCTAGCAACACCGTTTCTCCAAACATTCCTAAGCTCCTACGTCGACTCAGACGTCAAGATTGAAACATTCGATCCAAAGGAATTACCAAAGGAAGTACTTGATGCAGTTGAGGCTGATACTTTCTGGTGTTTAACTAAGCTTCTTGAGGGAATCCAAGACAATTACATCCACGCTCAACCGGGCATCATCAGACAAGTTAATGAGTTGAAAGATCTGATTAATAGAATTGACCTAGATCTCTATAACCACTTGGAGTCAGAGAACATTGAATTCTTGCAAATTTCCTTTAGATGGATGAACTGTCTCTTGATGAGAGAGATCAGCATGAGAAGCACAATCAGAATGTGGGACACTTATCTGAGTGAGATCAACGGTTTTAGTGAGTTTCACGTTTATGTCTGTGCTGCATTCTTGGTGAAATGGAGTGACAAGTTGAAAACTATGGAATTCCAAGAGATTATGATGTTCTTGCAGAATCCACCAACCAAGGAATGGACAGAAAAGGATATTGAACTCTTACTAAGTGAAGCTTATATCTGGCAAAGTCTGTATAAGAATGCCTCAGCGCACTTGAGACCTTAAAAAATGAATAGAAACTTTGCATTGATGTTTGAAAGTTGTAGTATTTTCTCAGCTACAAAACAATATATATGACATCAACTATTGCTGTAAATTTGTTCTTGCAATTGGTAGTGGAGTCACAGGTGTATTGATTAATATTCCTATAAGTGTAGTAAAGCCCTCAAATATTCAATTTTGGCGATGAAATTTTTTCGAAAGAAAAAACTTATAGATGAGATTTGACACAATATCGATAGAGAATCCTACAAATTTGCCACCACATCTCACCTTAAAGGCCAATTTGAAGTTTTCGCAAGGACTTAAGGTACCCGAAATCAATTGATAACCAATAATAAGTAATAGGAAAGGGTCATTCCAACGTGCACCCCATCATCTTTCAAGTTGTTAACTCCAACTCAAAGAGCTCTGCAAATCCGCTCCTTCGTGGGCATATTCAGAACACTTAACACATATACCTACGCATCAAAGCAATTCAGCTCTAAGAGCTCTTCTTCTAAGACCAATACTAAATCCAAAGTCCAAGATAAGAAAATATCCCTGAAGAGATCGAAGCCTGCCAAACCTAGACGAACAAAGTCTGAAAGAGAAAACACGGAAAGAATGTTTCCCTTGACAGCCCTATCACATCCAACATCTGACTTGAGACATCCCACACTACTACTTCACACAGAAGAAGGGACCCGTTATCTGTTTGGCAAGGTTCCTGAAGGTCTTCAAAGAACGTTGAACGAACAAAAGGTGAGATGTTCAAAAGTAGGTGGAATCTACGTTACTGGTGAGTTGAACTGGGAAACAGTAGGTGGTATGCCTGGTATGATTTTGACAATTAGTGACCAAGGGAAGAAGGACTTGAATGTCTATTATGGGAGTGGCTATATCAACTACGTGATGTCTACATGGAGATCATTCGTCTTCAGATTTGGTATGAGCCTGAAGGCCAAAGTACTCGGTAATGAGGAGGTACACAAGGACAAGAAAATGGATGTGAAGGCCATTGTGTTAAAAAAGGATGAATCAACTCCACAGCCAGCATTTGAATCATCTGTTGACGAGAAATTGAAATCCATTGTCTCTAGAATGTTTCCATTGGATGTTAAGAACACATACACCCAAGAAGAGAACGAAAATCAGGAGAAGAATGATCCTAAATTATCTGATCCCTATATTCATGTGAAGCTTCCTACTCCTGAGACCCATGAAACTTCTACATGTTATTCTATTCAACTTCACAGTATTAGAGGGAAGTTCCTCTTGGATAAAGCCATTGAACTTGGAGTGCCAAAGGGTCCTATTCGTGGTCAACTAGCACAAGGCAAAGATGTTACACTGCCAGATGGTACTGTTATCAGTCCTAGACAAGTTTTATCTGAGGAGCGACATTTTGAAAAGATTTTGATTATTGATATTCCAAGTAAAGACTACTTGAAATCTGCAACGAGTGCACAATGGGGTGATAGGGTCGGTAT
The DNA here is from genome assembly GCA_030579075.1 of Taiozyma dajiaensis. Lineage (NCBI taxonomy): Eukaryota > Fungi > Ascomycota > Saccharomycetes > Phaffomycetales > Wickerhamomycetaceae > Taiozyma > Taiozyma dajiaensis. The sequence goes on along the minus strand of JAKUAB010000092.1, from coordinate 3,214 downwards.
GGTGTATCATTTCCTTGGTGAAGAAATCCAGCCGTTTGAATCAGGCTATATGTCCTTTATTGAGTCCTTTGGTACTGATGTTAAACATTTTATTTCTCATCCACTATATTCGCCAGATTCATTAGTTTTCAAGGGCTCATCAGACTTGACGTTGAAATTGAAAGCCATCCAAACAAACCATTTCAACTTACCTAAGTCATACCCACCGATCAAAGAAGCTCCAAAACTACCTTCGAACATCAAACTATTAACACAGGGACAAGTCTCCACCATTGAATGTTCGACAATAAATGAAAAGAATGGTTATAGGTATGACGAGTCTAATGTCAAGTTAAGAACTTCAGATGATTGGGAGACTCGGTATGAAGAAGTTGTGATGCCGTTGAACATTGCCACAGCCACTAAAGAATCTATACTATCACGAGATTCAGTGTCCTCTATGAAAGTTGACACTTTCAAGCCATTAAAAGACCAAATTGAGACAATCACCTTCGGTACTGGATCTGCCTTACCTTCTAAGTATCGTAATGTGATTTCCACACTGGTAAGGATTCCAGACATCAATACCTCAACTTCGACGGGCTTCAAATCTATCCTTCTTGATGCTGGTGAAAACACGATTGGCTCCATTTTCAGAACCATAGGTAAAGAGGACATTCCTGCTTATTTTGAAGAGTTAAGGCTGGTTTATCTGAGTCATTTACATGCTGATCATCATTTGGGTATTGTCACTATTATCAAAGAGTGGTTCAAGCATAATCAGCATCATAATGAGAAGTTATACCTAATATCACCATGGAAGTACAGTCACTTTATCACCGAATGGTTCAAATTTGAGAAGAATGGCATTGAGCTTGGAAGAATTACCTACATTAGCTGTGAAGATTTTCTATCAGGTAGAAGACGTAATGAGATTCAACAATTGGATTTTGAAGATTTCATGACCGAGAGTGCCCATGCTAGAGAGGCTGAAGATCAGGGCAAAGACAGCGTGTCTATAAATCAATTATTCAAAGATATGAACATTGACCGTTTCTCCACCTGTCGCGCCATTCATTGTGACTGGTCCTATTGTTGCTCCATAACGTTCAACTTAAATGATGATAAATTCAAAATTTCATACTCTGGGGACACAAGACCCAATCACTACATGTTTGCCGAGGTCATTGGGAGGAACTCTGATTTGTTGATCCACGAAGCCACGTTGGAGAATGATTTGATTGAAGAAGCTAAAAAGAAGAGACATTCCACAATCAATGAAGCCATTGAGGTCGGTAATAAGATGAATGTTAAGAAGCTAATCTTGACCCATTTCAGTCAAAGATATCCACAATTGCCTAGCATTTCAGACTATGTTCAGGTTAATGCCGACTATTGCTTTGCATTCGATGCTATGATCAATAAGTTTGGTGAGATTGGTGACCAAAAGCCGGTATTGGAACAGTTGAAAGAAGCCTTCAAAGAAGAAGAGAAAGAGGCTAGTACTGAGATTGATGAGGATTAGTTACTGTGCTGTAAATAGGAGTAACACTTGCTTATAGATCCCTAATAAGATTTACTTTGTTAGGAAAGAGTTCCTTCAAGTTGTTGAAGAGAATAAATGAAGCGGGTTAATGAAGCGGATTAATGAAGCGGATTAATGAAGCGGATTGATGAAGCGGGTAAATGAGTCTGTAGATATGGGTTGCAAAAACTGAGGCTCAACCTCCGAGTCCTCGCCAGTGCAATGCTGTCGATCTATTCATATGTACTGATTGTCCAGCGGCACTACTGACTCTGTCCTAAACTGTAATCTCCAATCACTTAGGCTCTCATGGCCCGCGTTCTAATGTATAACGGCCGCCTGAATTAAGTTTCCTCACCGGAGATACGGAAGTAAGACTGGAGGGAAATAGCGGGCGTACTAAGATGAGTGAATGGATAGACAGGCGCTAGAAGAAAGAAAATATAGGCAGATTTCGTCGGCCAAAATAGCACAATTGGCAAAGTAAAAAACGATTAAAGGATAATTTGATCAGAGGGGATATTGCCCCCTTCTTCTCTGGGGCGTCAACTACCTTTCTTGTGCCCTCCAGGGAAATTTAACATCATTCCCTCTCAAGCTGGTAGTGCTAATTATACAGTTTCTAGTGAGGTATTGATATTCTAATATTGTGGTGGATCTCGGAAACTTTCTGAATTTCTAACTTCCGAGAAGATCTTAATGATTTCGGAGAATTTCAATATCTCCGAGCACCAGCCGTGCTCATCTCAGCTTTGTGTGCCAAAACGCGGTAGAACATCAAAGCAAACTCGGATCTCGGGTTCGGAATAACGAAAAAATAAAAACAAGAGTAGGCCAAATTTGGAACAACACCAAAGGCCAAGGACAAGTAAACAATTAATTGAAAATTTGCGCCATCATCAAATCTTTGAATAAAAACAGAAGGAAGTACGAAATCTGCTCAAACCTTACCAGTGCAAATTGCCAGAATTTGCTAATTCAGTTCGCTAATATCACTGCAAATTCTCTGCAAAATGTCCCAAAACGCCGATGCCTTTGTCCACGAGGACGAGGGTTTGGAAAGATATGAGGGGTTTGACCAAAACGTCAATAGCCAAATCCACGAGTTGGCCAGGCAATTGACCAACGCCTCTGGCCAGCAATCTTTCGAAAAGACTGGAGATGATGCTTCAGATGCCCTATCAAGAGTTTCAACAATCGCTCCAGGGGTGAACCCTATCAATGGGGAGGACTTGGACCCAAGACTGGACCCAAACAGCTCTGACTTCAACTCTAGATATTGGATCAAGAACTTCAAGTCCTTGATGGACAAAGATCCGGACTACTACAAGTCCTACTCTTTGGGTATAGCCTACAAAGACCTGAGAGCTTACGGTAATGCCACTGATGCTGACTACCAGTCTACTGTCTCCAACGCCGTCACCAAGAACATTATGACAGTCGCAAAGAAGTATCTGAGCTCAAAAGAGGCCAAGGAGGCCAACCAGTTTGATATCTTAAAATCCATGGACGCTGTAATAAAGCCTGGTGAAGTCGTTGTTGTCTTAGGTAGACCTGGTTCTGGTTGTTCAACTCTGCTAAAGACTATTGCTGCCAATACCCATGGTTTCCACCTTGGTGACGAATCTGTCATTTCTTACGAGGGTTTGACTCCACAGGACATCAAAAAACATTACAGGGGTGAAGTCGTATATTCTGCTGAGTCTGATG
>JAKUAB010000091.1:0-15159 GCA_030579075.1 Taiozyma dajiaensis | reverse complement strand
ATTATCTTTGGGTAGATAAGTAGTGCGAGTAATTAAGATCTATGATGTAATTCGATAGCTTAATAAACGTTGTTATATTGTAAATATGTAGATGAAGGAGACAAAGCTGGAAGCTTTGGTTCCTTTTATAGTTGAGATTCTATTTAGAGATCACAGAGTAGATTCCTAATGGAATCTTCTGGATAAAGTATAGTAACGTGATCGCCTAAACTGGTAAGGTTAGGAACGATGACCATTACTATTACATTCGATATAACATATATATTATTCTAGCAACGCGCCATTGGATAAAAAGGTTCTAGACAGCTAAGCTCTATATGCTCATCGGCTCCTTATTCAGCAACAGTAATCATTTGAAACTAAGCTTAAGATTCTTGATATCAAAGTAGTGTGAACTTCTAATATATATACTTCATATTGATGTCTCTCAGGCATAAATGTCGGAATATGCATGATGCGTCAGAACACTCTCGAATATGCATGGTGTCCGGATGTTTATAAGATAAGAAGACGTGAAGTGATCTAGACTAACCAGTGGTGAAACAATTACGAGAAATGATGACCGTAGTGGGTGATTAGAAGGTTCCAGAAGAAATGGTATTGGGAATAACTACGCCTATAAATTCCCAATATTTGTGTATAAGTTTTAGTTTGTAAAAGTACAAGACGTAATCAACCATGACGTCTAACATATTCGTAGAACAAGTTAGGCATCGGATCGATAACCTCCAACATATATCTGTATCTGATTCCGAGTCTACTTGCAATTTTTTAATCTTCCCATTCTCCTTGTACCCTTGAAATACAGACGGCTCTGAATGATCGAATAGAATATCTTTTTATTTGAAGAATATATTGGTAAAATTTTGATCAAACTCTTCAACTGAGCATGAGACTTGTCTTCCTTTCAAGTTGCTAAATAGCTGAAAATCACCAGCAAACAAATTAAAAGCATATGGTCTAGTGAATTCTACGAATAATTTCTCTCCTTTGCCATCTGTGATACCCAAGCTGGTTGGACTGATTTCCAACCTCTTCATTCCCGATGGGTTGATATTGGAGTTTGTGACTGGGAGAACTGGTGTCAACCAAGAAGCTCGGTCAAGCATGTGTTCTCCCCTATCAGTGATGTGGTAGTTTGGTAGAGGGTGACTCAAGAAATGTGATATTATCTGATCATTGTCATTGTGGAAAGAATATTCTGAATCTCTTGAAGCTTCTCCACAGTGTAACCGTTTGCGAGAGGGCCAGGTGTGGGCCACTGACCAGGAGAGCCTAGGAATGCCGAGAAGTTAAAGTGCGGTGGCTTCGGCAATATACTTAGCAATTAGATATGTCAACTCTGTCAACTAGCTGGTAGAAGTTTTGGCGAAGACTCTTGGTTTCTTGTACATTTTATAGTAACAGAGAAGAGTTCTTCATATGTCTTTATAATATCAGTCTACACGGCTAACAATGACAGTTATATTCTGAAAGTTCCAGAAACACTAAAACCAAAAGATTCTTGGGACTACTGCCGATGGTGGTAGTAATTTAATTACTCATTTCTGCTTGAGCTCACCTTCAAAGTCCTGATCTTAACTAATAGTGAGTCTATAGTAGTGTGTCCCAATCCAAAAACCGGGACACCCGCGAAAGTTTACTACACGCGCGCGTCGAAAAAAAGTTAACTAACTTTGATGAGATCAAAAGAAGGCGTCAAAAGAGGAAATAAAAACTAATTGCCAGGTCAAATGTCTTCATCATTGCAATTGTTAAACCCAAAGGCGGAGTCTTTAAGAAGAGCTGCTGCTTTGCAGGTCAACACTGCTGCTGCGCAAGGTCTACAGCAAGTTTTGGAAACCAATTTGGGGCCAAAAGGTACTTTGAAAATGTTAGTTGATGGTGCTGGTAATATCAAATTGACCAAAGATGGGAAAGTGTTGTTAAGTGAGATGCAAATTCAGAACCCAACTGCTGTCATGATTGCCAGGGCTGCATCTGCCCAAGATGAAATTTCTGGTGATGGTACCACAACTGTTGTACTATTGGTTGGTGAATTATTGAAACAAGCTGAAAGATTCATCTCAGAAGGTGTTCATCCAAGAATCATTACAGATGGCTTTGAAATCGCAAGAAAGTCCACTTTGAAATACCTGGAGGAATACAAAATAAAGAAAGACATAGATCGTGAACTGCTATTACAAGTTGCCAGAACTTCATTATCAACAAAAGTTAACAATGAAGTTGCTGAAGTCTTAACACCAATCGTCACAGATGCTGTTTTAAACGTCAAGAGTGACAAATCTCTAGATTTACACATGGTTGAAATTATGCAAATGCAGCACGAGTCACCAAAAAATACCCAATTCATCAAAGGTTTAGTCTTGGATCACGGTGCTAGACATCCAGATATGCCAAAAGTGGTCAATAATGCCTACGTTTTGATTTTGAACGTGTCTTTAGAATACGAAAAGACGGAAGTTAACTCCAGTTTCTTTTATTCATCTGCTGAACAAAGAGATAAGTTGGTGCAAAGTGAAAGAAAATTTGTTGATGAAAAATTAAAAAAAATTGTTGATTTGAAGAATGAGGTTTGTGGATTGAACTCAGATAAGGGTTTCGTCATCATAAACCAAAAGGGGATTGACCCAATGTCCCTGGACATTCTTGCTAAACACAACATCTTGGCCTTAAGAAGAGCCAAAAGACGTAACATGGAAAGATTACAATTGGTCACTGGTGGTGAAGCTCAAAACTCTGTGGATGACTTGACTCCAGATGTTTTAGGTTACTCAGGTCTAGTATATGAAGAAACCATTGGCGAAGAGAAGTTCACATATGTTACCGAAAACAAAGATTCAAAGTCAGTCACCATTTTAATTAAAGGTGCTACCAATCACGCCCTAAATCAAACTAAAGATGCCGTTAGAGATGGGTTGAGGGCTGTCGCCAATGTCATTAAGGATGAAGCCGTTGTTCCAGGTGCCGGTTCATTCTTCATCAGTGCTTCAGACTATTTGAATAAGAATTTGTCGTTATTATCAAAGGGCCGTACAAAAACTGGTATCCAAGCGTTCTCAGAAGCTTTATTGGTAATTCCAAAGACTTTGGTCAAGAACTCTGGTTATGATGTCCTAGATGTTGTCTCCACTTGTCAAGATGAACTAGAAGAGGGACGTATTATTGGTATTGACTTGAACTCTGGTGATTCATGTGATCCAACTATTGAAGGTATTTGGGATTCTTTCAGAGTGTTGAGAAATGCCATCAGTTCTGCTGTTGGGATTGCTAGTAACTTGCTATTATGTGACGAGTTGTTGAAAGCTGGGCGTTCATCTTTGAAAGAAGGCGGTGGTGCAGGTGGTATGCCTCCAATGCCAGGTCAATAGGTTTAATGATAGAATAAACATGTAATCAGAAACCCTGAGCTGTAGTGGGTATATCTCAACACTTTATTGTGGATATAGATTTGCAAAGACTGAAACTGGGAGTTCGAAAAATCTGTGGGGAATAAGGTTCAACAACTGCGTCAATTGTTCACTAGTTTCTTATGGTGACGTTTCTAGAAGCTTCGTACCAAAATATCAGCTGTCCATCGGCCCAAAATAACCATCCCCAATGCGGTGGAGCAATCTCGTTTACAACTGCAATTTTTGATTTAGCCGTCTGGAAGACAGCTTGGGGCCCTCGTGGCCGGTTCAATTAGAAATCAGAGCAAATTAATAAATGCTAGGCAGCATGCATTGGCGTACCCATACAATATATGCATATTTTTGATACCCGTAATCCACAATAATGTATAGAGTGACAGCAGCTGTGTTTATGTGGATGTGTGTGTTATGCCTAGACATTCCAATTTGAAGCAGATTAAGACCAATATTATATATCGCAACCAATATGTAGTGTATTGAATTGGTACCCTTTGGGATATATAATAGATTGGTGGTGGTTTCAGAGCAGAACGTCATTCTTGAGACGAAACCAGATGAAAGCTTCAAATAACTTTTACTGAGCATGATAATAAAGCGTGAGGAATATTACATAAACTGGTAACTGCCAGTTGGTAGGCCCCATGGTGACTAATTGGGTAAAAATCTGCACTTTATCCCAAAAAGAAAAAGAAGGCAATGCACCTGAGCAACTAGACCTCGACGCTCCCAAAAGCTTGTTAGAAATCAAAGAGCGAATAACTCCTGGTTCCTGGTGCCTTGTGCTTGGGTCATCTCCAAGTTTTTTTTTGCTCAGGGTTCGGATAAATAAAAATTCACTCTGCTTGATGATCGGCAAATTTCCGCTTCAAAGCGGACATTTGACGAAAATTAGGTTTCGGAAACATAATTTACGAGTCGGACATGCTGCACTGCTTGGAACTCAAAGGATCGATCGCTTTTATGTTTTTGTAGACGGCTATAGCCTATGATCATAGTTTCTTCAGGGGATTACTGGAAGGCTCCATTAATTCTCTCAGCCGCAGCGTGCCTGACAGCTAGTACTAATAGTGACTTAGCCTGATATTTTTAGTGAGCGTTTTGTGTACAGTTTTGCTAAGTTGAGACGTGACAAGGTTTGGGGCCCGGGGGACTAAAACGATTACAGGAAGGTTTGTTTTCATTTAGCCGGAGAATCAGCAATTCTGGGTCGAGACTCAAGACTCAAGTGTGAACACCAGTACTGGCTTGCTTGTCCATGACATCTGTTTTTTTGTCACCTGCTGTGAAATTTGGTTCTGCAAAATTAGGAAACACGAGCTTGACAGGTTATGGAGGCTGTTGCGTTTTTGTCCAGCAGGTTTTAGAACCAGTGTATGCCACATAATGCCAGTACCAGGAGGGGAGGGAATCGGGATCCTGAAACCGAGTCAGCTTCATTCGGAAGTTTGAGGTGCCACCACTAATGGGTGAGCTTCTAAAAATGTTTCAATCAGATATAAAGTGGAGAAGGAATCGCCGTGTCAGGGGTCAATTTTAAAGATGTCTATTGCTAGCCGTAGGTGAAACTTCCATCACAAGCTCCAGCACACAAATATGATCATTAAAAATTACTAGATATTTGAGACTGAATCGCTTCACACTGGCTATTGCAACAATGAAACAGCGCCTTCATTTTAGGAAAACTGCATCAGTTACTGTACGTTATTGAGATCTGAAGGTCTTCTGCCCAAATTTTCGTGCCTCACTAGAGGACAAAAATAGACTCTAAACCTGCAGTTATACGCGCATTCGGGGACTAATAAGGTATTTTTTTGGTGCTTTTCTTCGTAAATATGAGCTGAGGTCTGAGTTGGGACAAAAAATTCAGAACCTGTGCCAAGAATTTTTCGGAACCCATCAAAGCGGAGTGAACTTTGAAGGTGTTAATTCCTTTGCGTTTTCCCTAAGATTCAATTCAACCACGGACCAATCGAAAAGTTGGAGCAAGTAAAAGATTCTTTGTAGTGGTAGGTGGCGCTATTTTCTGTTCTATACTTTCTATGGAAGGAATCCAAAATGGGGATAAGCCAAAAGCGTCATGCCAATCATGTCATTTTGATAAGCGATTTTAGGGTGGATGCTTGAAGATAAGACAAGACAAATGATAGTACCGTCAATTCATGATACAGCGTATAACTGCCTACTGTCTCTTTAAAACGCCCCAAGCTGCTGTTCAATTTGAAGAGAGAAAGAAGGATGATTTGCGGTGTATGCAGACCAATTATAATAATTAGTTCTGTAATTCTGACACAAATCTTGATCCCGGGACAGTTGACTACCAAATATTAATTTTATGGGCTATTGGTCCCCGAACTTATAAGGTGAAGAATCTTGATCATTTAATTTGACAACCTGGCTGGGGTTGAAAAGCTCAAGAAGATCAAATGTCTCTTGTACTGTCTTCTGGTCTGATGTCAAATTTTATTTGCTCAGATTTAGATCTTCTAAGATACCCGATGTTAATAAGCCGCTATCCTGATACCTTTTGTCTCGATTGAAATAATATCGCCATTCCTGAACTGTGTGTATGACAATTTGACAAGTTTTGGGAGCTCCCATTGGCTTTGTAATGTCGAATTTTTGAAGCTGTCATCGCCTTATGACTGTTATCAAGAGGGGGGTTGAAATCTTTAATCAGCGGAGCCAGGAGCTTCCACTACGATTGAATTGTCAACATGAACTCTTGAAAAGGATTAATAATATATTGAACTTGGTCAATCTTGGAGCTACTGTACAGTTTGACGCCAAGAATTGAATTTAATCCACCCGCCAATGGGACTTCAAGCGGCCACAGATAAATACAAACTTTTAGAGCCATTCTGCCCATCATGATCAAAACCACTTATACCGAAACACAATGTTGGGAGTTTCAAAGATCAAAAGACGCCATCCAAAATCAATCTATAAAAATTCTCTTCCATCACAACTTACTGTAATCATCAAAGAGACACAAGAGTTGTTGGGCTTCCCCTAATTAGAAGTTATATATATGGACTCAAAATTGGCAGAGTCAAAGGGCATAAAAGTGCAGATTCATGCAGGAGATCGACTTCTGGAAGACAGTATAGAACACTTTTAATGGAAGGTGCAAGAACGATTGGGCATACTAGGGAACAAGCTGAAAGTGAACTCTATGACTCTCAAATCTTAGATGCCGTACTATAGGTTGTGCATTGGTGGTGATAATTGGTACTGTGAGACCGGGAACCGTTGAGATGGATTCTTACAGGTCTTACCAGCTATATTATTTTTATCACTAGTTAAGTCCTATCGTTTAAGGTTCACTAAACATGCAATCAAATAACAATAAATCAAAGTACTCAAAATGGATCATGAAGTCTGCAAGACACCCTATTGATGATATTGGATCAAGGAGTATTTTTGAGAACTCCGAAAGTGCAAAAGTGCACAAATGAATAGAGAATCGTCTGTGAATTTCAGGTTTAAAGGTTTGAAAGGTCGGCATCAGATAATATACCTTGTACAGAAGGACACATGCTAGAGAGAATGCATCAATATGAAAGGCCATTGAAGAAACAAAAACCATACAAGTGTGAGTTGTTCTATTTGACAAATATTGAACCACAGGCTTGTTTCATTTGTGTTGCAGGCCTGATTTGGGCCGCTTTGAGCCTTGTTTAACCGCTTACTTTATCATAGAAGCAACAAATTAGGCGCACCAAAAGTGAAGACGTCCCAGTGATGTGAGATCTATCCGAATCTCTTGTAGGAATTCCACTCTCAACCCGAAGGCCGAACTTTACTTGAAATGGGCTCAGGCTCAACTCTGGGCTCAACTAGTTAACTGTAACTGAAAAAGTAAGCTTGCCTATAAGTCTGAGAAAGTTGGCCTACTTTGGCACATGATCTGGTTGAATCCTCGCTTTAAACCCAAAGTGAACAGACAAGAATGTACATACAGCTATATCTGGCCAATAATATTAGAAGAAATACACACCATCATACATCAGTTGGCCATCCAGAAATTTAGCTGATTTGCCTTAATCATGTTCATCATGATGAAAATGGTTGAAGTGGAGACCCACGGTGTTAAACGATTTAGCCAGCCAAATTAGATCTCATGGAAAAGTCAAGATGGGCGTTTGCAAAGACTTGAACCCTTTACCTACTGTATATTAATGATGTCTGCTAGGGTAGCTTAGGCATGTTGAGAAACTCATCAACATAATTCTAGAGATTTTCGGACCAGGACAGGTCGGGTGGGTTCTGGGTTACAACGCATTATAAGTAGTCCATTCAAGTAGAGCACTAGAGACCTCTGAATAGTGTGGGAGTGTGGCTTGCCAGACGGGGGCCTTGCTTAACATTCTTTGAGTTTTGTGCAATGTCAAATATAAAACTAGGTGTCAGGTTCTGTGTCAGGTTGTTGAAGGCCTTCTATGCATCCTGAAACAGAGAAGTGCATGGAAAATGAGAAAGAGGTACTGGTTAGCCCAAAGTGAGGCACTTTTCACTTAACTTGTGTGTCTGAAAAATGGGGAGGCCTTTGGAGTCTGGACGAGTAAAAGCTTGCTTTTTGGTTCTTTAAGGGCCAGCAATCAAGGGTTTCCGTTACTTCTGTCCTCGGCTAAAAAGTTTCTTTATGATCTAACAGTAAATCAGAGTCATCTCAACAGATAAGGTCATCAAGAGTCCTATTTCCGACATGAATCAGGGATCAGCGATCTGAAACCAACTGGTACACAACCTTAGGGACAAGCAGAATAGGCAAGAGACGAAATTGCAAATGGCAACTTACGAGTACAGGAAGACTCAGTTAACGTCAAACTAGATGCTTTTTCTTTTAATGCCGGCGCTGACCAAGTCGCTTAGCGTCGCCTATTTTAGTGGAGCGCTAGATTTGTCCAGGATTGGGTTCTAATTTTTTAGGCCCAGCGACATCATTTGTCCGATTTGAGCTCAGCTGTACATGTCCTGAAAGCTTAATTTTAAATGCAGGGACTTGCAGAAACCTTTCAAACCATCAAGAAATCACATACCGATTCTGGCATTACGATACATTTTAAAGCCCTTCACTTAACCATAGTTAGACTCCCGTACTTACAGAAGAAACTTTCTTTTTAAAGTAACATAGATATAAATATGCGGACTTTTCCACGCTGTTTGACACCTTGCACCACATTGTTGTATTTGTTCATAATAGTCTTTGTTGTCTACATATTGTGTCCCATAGATACAGTTTCATATCTTCTTCAACAATTATTATAAACTACGCCTATACACTCAATTCCTGCTAGTAATTGCCACTTCTTCTGCTTCTTTCTTGGATTCTTCGCTATCTGTTAAAAACCAAGATGAATCAAGATATCATGAACCAAACTTGGGTGAATACATCCCATGTCATTGATACCGAGCTATCCCAACTACCACCACCACAACAACAAAGATCTCAAGGTTTACAAAACAACATGAACTACTGGATTCACAACCAACCCTGTTTTCCAATATACAACCAACCGTTTGGTGACTTTGCCACATATAGTCCCCTTCCTCAACCGAATTACCATGATGGCTCATCAAACTCCTCCAGCATCTCAAGCATTTCATCAGAAAATTCATACAAACACTATGAACACTCATCTGTCTCATCCACCCATTCCGGCTCCCCAATCTCTTCCAGCTCTCCATCATACGTTTGTAATGAAAACAAGAACTGTAACTACAAAGCTTCCAGCTATAAGATCAACAAAAATAACACTCTCAAAACAAAGAGATCAAGAATGGGTTGTTTGACTTGCCGTAACAGAAAGAAGAGATGTTGTGAAACTAGACCAAATTGTACCGAATGTGCAAGATTGGGTTTAAGTTGTACATGGCCAGCACCAGGTACCGAACACAGAAACAAACCAAGAAACTCTAGAATGCTCGATGGTATGCACTACGATGCCTTCTATGGCCACATTAAAATTTTAAGAGGCATTGTTGAGCATAGGATTGATGTTTAATAATTAGCCTTCTTTAATGCTGGTCTTTCAAAAAGGTACAATTTTAATGATGTATATCCATTTGGTTTCTTCACTTCTTTGCAATTTCTTCAACACTATTCACTTAGTTACTTAATCGTTATATAATATTTCTTTACGAGTCACGTTCACTATTTTGCTTGTAGTTTTTTGGGGATGGATGAGTTTAAATTTGGTTTATAAGGAATTGGCCGCTGATTCTATTTGGGCCTTGTCATGAACTCTGCCAACTTGGTACGGGTCGAGCTACAAATGGAAACTTTCGCGGTATTTTTTTTCTTAGTACCACCACTTATTCAGAGATCATGAGGCGAAAAAAGCTGTGAATTGGGCAGATCTTCCAAGTAGAAGTCCCATTTACTTGCCCTTCTTAAGAGACACTGGTCCGTTGTTTTTACACATTTCACCGGCTTATCACCCAGATTTTGATTTTGTCCTCTTTACTCGCTCGAGAGTGCTTTTCTGCGACCTTAATTGGTGGTGTTGGAAGCTGCATAAAGGTCTACATCCAACCTATTGTTCTAACAAAGACCAAAGATAAAAGTTCAAAAGTGTCTTGGATCGAATTAAATAGACTGTCAGAATGAGAATAACTCCCACTGCAAGACAGCTGATATGGGCACTTCCCATTTTCATCTTTGCTTTAGCACTGATACCACCGGTGCTTTCGGCATTGTTCAGTCAGAAGACTCCCTCTGTGAGGACATTGGACGCTAAAACTAGAGAACAGAGAACAAACGGCTTGCCAAATACTAGACGAACATATAGAGACAGCAACAATCAATTAGTAAGCCAGGAGAAAAAAGGCAGCAGCCTGCAGGAGGAACATCAACGCCCTATTCAAAACTACCAAATCACCAATCTTTTGCTAGCTTCTGACATTGAAGGTGGACTTCATGCATTAAATAGAGAGACAGGTGAAGTGATATGGTCGCTGGAATCTGACCAGCCGTTGGTAGAGATCTCATCAAACTTCTCATACAATAAGCCGGAAGAAGGTATGAAGTCCAATAAGCCTGATGAAAACTTGGTTTGGATCGTGGAACCATATGGTGATGGAAACTTGTACTTCTTTAACACGGAGTTTGGTTTGACTAAGTTGCCAATATCCATCACACAGCTTATATCTAAAAGCCCCTTTGCTTTGAATGATGATGACAAAGTTTACACTGGTGTCAGAAAGTCATCATTATATACCATTGATCTCCTCACAGGCCAAATCGTATCTGCTTATGGTCCAGGCTGTACAACAACAGAAGCATTTTGTGACAAAGAGACGATTGAGTCCCAGAACAGAGTGATGGTTGGTAAGACTACCTATGAGTTATCCATTCATTCCAAGAATAACTTATCCTGGAATGTGAGCTATTCGACTTGGGGTCCAAATAACATCGACAGTGATCTGGCATTACAGAACACCCTACCGTTAGATGGAACATACGTGGCTCCATTTCATGATAGCACTCTGCTGGCTATTGACATCAACTCCAGAATTGCCAAATGGGTGAGCCAACTGCCCAATACCATCGTCAATGTCTTTGATATCTTGAATGATTACAAGAGTGGGAACTCATACACCAAGTCCTACATTACAATACCACACCCACTGAAACCTCCTCGTGGCTTCAATGCTGAAGAGCAGACGCTAGCAACGTACTTGGATGTTACAAGTAACGGTTCGTGGTACGCCATGTCTAATGAGTATTATCCATCTTTAGTAAAGTCAGCTCCAACATCAAGATTTTCCCTAAGCGAGAGATATCGTACCCATCATCAGCTTAGAAGCAAAGAAGAATTCAACGCTGCCATTGTGGGAGTTCATATCCCTAGCGAAGCAGGTGATGATTATGATGAAAAGGCCACTATCGGTTATCCAACAAGTCTTCCCGAACCTTATCCAAACCGTTTGATTGATGGTCGCCCAGTCATTCACAGAACCGATGAAATTGATAATAATAATCTACCTTCACCGTCAAAATGGGTTGGCTTACCTTCACCTTCTTCTTCTCTGCTACGAATTGACCCAAGCCCAAGAAGCACTGGATTCTTTGATACCGTTTTTGGGAAGTTTCTCTTCAGATGTGTTGAAAATTTGTTCATGGCACTGATCACTGGATTGGCCATCTATGTATTCATCAAGCTGAATTGGATTCCATCCTTGAATGCCCTACTGAAGAGGAATGGTCTGGAACTGAAAGAAGTTGAAATCGAACCACTTTCAATCATACCTAAGACTAATGTTAAGACTGTTGAGGTGGTTGAGGCCATTGAAAAACCAAAGAAGGAAGTGAGGATTGTTGAACCTGATGATGAAGAAAAAATTTCTACTGAGAACAACAACAATAATGGCGTCAAAAAGAGAAAGAGGGGCTCAAGAGGTGGTAAAAAAAACAAGAAGAACACTGAAATTGAAAAAATTGAAGAAACCCCATTGGACAGTGATGTCACTTTAGTTGGCAAGCCAGTTGTTCCAAAAGTTTCAGGTCTAACTCTATCAGATAACATTTTGGGATATGGTTCATACGGTACTGTGGTTTTCAAAGGTACTTTCCAAAAACGAGATGTCGCCGTCAAGAGAATGTTGATCGACTTTTATGATGTTGCCAGTCATGAGATCAACTTACTGACTGAGAGTGACGACCATCCTAATGTCATAAGATACTTTTACAGTGAAACTAGTGATAAGTTCCTTTATATTGCCCTGGAGTTATGCTCTGCAAGCTTAGAAGATGTGATTGAAAAACCGGATGAACATAGAGATTTGACCAAATTGATGGATCCTGTTAATGTCCTTGAACAAATTGCTGAAGGTTTACACCATCTACACTCGTTGAAGATTGTTCATCGTGACATTAAGCCTCAAAACATCCTTGTTGCTCCCCCAAAGAAACTGAAAACCAGGGATGAACGATTCTCACCAGTGAGAATCTTAATTTCTGATTTTGGGTTGTGTAAGAGATTGGAAGCTGATGAAAGTTCTTTCAAGGCCACTACTCAACATGCTGCAGGTACTTCAGGTTGGAGAGCTCCTGAACTTTTATTAGACAGTTCAAACAATATGTACAACTCCACGTCCTTCAACAGTGATCACTCATTCACAAACAATACTTCATCCAACTCAATTGCTGAACCATTGGCTTATGATATCTTATCTAACAGAAAATTGACCAGAGCCATTGATATCTTCTCATTGGGCTGTTGCTTCTATTACATCTTGACCAATGGTGGTCATCCTTTCGGTGATAGATACCTTAGAGAAGGAAATGTGATCAAAAATGAATACTCGTTGGATCTATTGGACATCTTACCCGAAAACACAATTGAAGCCAAAGATTTGATATCAAGGATGATTTCAAGAAACCCAAAGTCTAGACCAAACACATCACAAGTATTGAAACATCCATTTTTTTGGTCCCATGCAAAGAAACTAGAGTTTTTGTTAAAAGTTAGTGATAGATTTGAAATTGAAAGAAGGGATCCACCTAGTGAGTTGTTGCTTAAGTTAGAAAAGGTTGCTCCAAACGTTTTGGATAACGATTGGTGTGCTAGGTTTGACAAGACCTTTATGGATAATTTGGGTAAGTACAGAAAATATCATCCTGATAGATTAATGGATCTTTTAAGAGCTTTAAGAAACAAATATCACCATTTCAATGACCTTCCTGAAGATTTAATGAATAAGATGAGTCCATTACCTGATGGATTCTATCATTATTTTAACAAGAAGTTCCCTAATATGTTGATGGAGATTTATGAAGTTGTTGGAGAGAATTTGAGTCATGATCCAGTTCTTGAAGTGTTCTTTTAGAAACTTGAAATTTGATAATCAGCCATGTTCACCTGTTAATGAATTAATGAATACATTTATAACTATATGAATCGAATGTAGTACCCTAATGCTAACTTTTTAAACTCTAAAATGATTTGTGCAGCTTCTGAGAATTTTGTCACTAACTCAAGAATCTTGAAAGACAGTCAATTAAGGAAGTGCCATCAAGGACAGTAATTGAACCATCATGTATTTTCAATTGAATTATGAGGGAGATGCACAACTTCCAATGACAACGAGAGATAAAGTTTCCAAGGGAAATAACGGAAACAACGGGTTTCTTCATCTAACTTTCAACTATGGTTTGTCGTTATTCCCGCCCGTTCTAGGCTCAAAGACCTCTTCGCCCACCACACTTTGTGTCCGAAAATCCCATTCAACTGAACGTCTAGTCCTTTCCTATTGGGAGGGACATCAGTTGATAATAGTCTTTTTCTTAATTTGGTCTATAAGCTGTAACTGTACTCCATGTTTCACCATCTGATCACAGAGATTTATGGTTCGATTTTGACGTTCACCATTCTTAAGCTGACCTACTTGAGCTTTACCTTGCAGTTCCCAAAGTTACACTCGCGGAGACACACTCATAAACATCAAGTTAAAAGGATACACAGCATCTTGATTTGTTCTGGATTTTTTAGGACTTATGCATGTGTCAGTGTGGCTATATGCAAAGTGTGTTAAAAGAATTATCACATCAAAAATCAAGAAAAGAATATTGCGCAGGGAATTCTGGGACAACTCGAAAAAATTGTTTTGTTGGATTCCGGTTAGACACAACAATCTGCATGCATAGCTTGATTCACGGGATTATACAATATGCATAGAACATAGAGCTAAAATTCTTTCTTGAAGACCAAGGCCAAAGAACAGCTATTGACTAGAATCAACTCACTTTTGTGAGAAAGGACAACTGAAGATGGTATAATCTCCAGGCACCAACGATAGAAGTAATAATTAGATATAGAGACTTGTGTAAAGATTATAGGCCTATACTAGGCCAACAAGTCACTAGTTTCAACACAAATTCAATCAACAAACAGGCCAAAAGCATTGTGAAAACACACACCAGCATAGATCATTACCATGTTTGATGAACCAATCCAGATAAAAAGTCTCTCTGTGCGGGTCAATCAACTTTGGGTTGTAATTGATGTCTCATGTTCTATCTTGATCTGCTTTTTGTCCCAACTTGAACCACAATTAGTTTAGCAGAGACACCTTTCAAATGTCCTGGTTTGCTGTATTTCTCTCATGATCTATAAATATAAATAATATAGAAAAGAATTAATAATACTATAAGGAACACTTGCATAGGCGACAAGTATGGCTATGCGTTGAAGGTAGTTTTCAAGACGTACACTTATTTTTGAATAAGTTGTAGCCATAATTAACACAATGAAACCGGAATTTCACAACACAAGAGCAATAAACCAGCATGAATAGAATCTCAGTCAAGATCTAGAATTGGCCCATATAATATCAAACTTTCACCAGACGACGTAATAAGGTTGTAACGATTTCCAAAACGGGAACATCAAGTGAACGGCTCTCACAGGCAGCTAAACACGTGCCTCTTGGGAATACCATCAAATCACAAACAATCACAACCAACCACATACCAAGACACACCAGTTATCATACCAAAATCATCACCAGTACCTGCAATATTACCAGAATCATCAATGATCCAATTGAAGTATTTTAAATCTTTGAAATTTCATTTAAAACTTGGAGTACCAATCGGGTCACGTGCATCTGTCAAACACGTGATTTATCTCCATCTCCCGCGAAAACGTTTTATGTTTATTTATTTTTTTTTAATCAGATCTGCCGCGGTAATTTACTCTTCATAAGTAGCCGCGCCCCCCTGGCCACCCACCACCTTCCCCCA
>JAKUAB010000090.1:0-15216 GCA_030579075.1 Taiozyma dajiaensis | reverse complement strand
ATCACTTTTGATACCAGAATATGATCCACTTTCTTGATCTATTGTACCTGAATCTTTGAGCTCTATAGGAACTGCAAAGTTCTTCAAATCAGCCAGCTCACTAGCTGTAAGAATAGTGTAAGGAGCTCCTTTATACGTACCAGTAGACTCATATGTCTTCAATAGGTTTGCCATCAATTCAGCAACTTTTCCAACAGATGCATTGTCATTGAATAATCTTGTGAGTTTCGATTCAGGGGACGTGACGTCAGGATCTTCGTTTGCAAGGACAGTAGCACCCCTACTCTCCCAGATACTCTGAGGAGAGAACATTATCATGAAAAAGCAAATAAATGTTTCATGAGGGATTAAAAGTCCATCAACTTTCTTTGGATCGTATGTTTCAATGTCCATCGAATATTCATGTTTCTTGACATTGCTAAAGAATCTCTCCATAAGAGCATCGTATGATGTAATCTTAGTAAGATTGTTGGTAGTGGATGGAAATTTTGATTGTTGCACTTCAGAATGAAATGAGATACGATTGAAGAAAATTTGTGCTGCTATCAGTTTTTGAAGAAATTGTGATAGGCGTATTCTTAGTTTTGAAGTATTGCATTTAAACAGTTCCTCGGCCGTAAGTGGCTTATCTTCTGGACCCAGCTTAGCTTCTTCAAATATCTTTTTGATTTTATCTGAAGTCAAGTCATCCTCTAAGATCACCGTCACATGGCCGCCGGTTTTAGTAGTAACCTCATATCCAAAAGGTTTCCATAGTATGTCAATTGCACGTATATTCGAATACTCTCTTTCTATAACGTTTGAAATCTTTTTTGATTTCTCATGAAACTCCTTACTCTTCTTGTCAAACTCGTTCCAAAATTCTTCTGGATCATGCCATGGAAGTTTAAGATAGTTTTGTAATGATTCAGCAGATATGGTAACGATAGGTGGGTCACAATCAAAGTCTTCGATTCCGGGTAGTTCCATGGTTTTATGGTTGTTTCAAAAGCCATGTTCCCTGCCTGGTGATTGAGGGATAATTAGTTGATGTTTTTTTTTTCCAACTGAGTTCTGGGTAAATTGGTGGGGTAAGAATTTGTGATGGAGCATATATAATAGCTTGGAACAGGTATAAAAGGGGTGTAATTCCCACTTTCGGGCTACTAGATAAGATAAGAATACTAACTAAGGCACTGCATCACTCAACAGAATTCTATGAAGGAAGTACTCTAAAACAATGTTAAGTTTGATATCATCAGCTCTGGGCGAACAGTAAAGTTAAGATGTGATCAATTAAATCAGATAGCTTGGTCTGGACTGTGACCTCAACTTAACTGTATTCTGTGCGCCAGCTGAAGTTCAACATTTGAACTTCTACTCAGCTGATTTATTAACTTCTTACTAACTGATATCCTTGAAGACTTGAATTAGTGAAGGGGCTGTCAACTGGCTTTGTTGCTAAAAATGATAGAAATGAACGCTCAACTCTATGTCCCTCGGGACAAGAGGGTGAGATTGAACGTTAGAGACCTCACGGTGACGCTGCGTAAGAAGAAGCCAGGCAATAACACAACAGATGTGGAAAAGGACACTGTGACGAAACAGATCTTGAAATCGCTGAACTTGGACCTAAGGCAGGGTGAAATCATGGCCATTTTAGGCGCTTCTGGCTCTGGTAAAGCTACAATGTTGAACTTGATTACTAGTAGTACCAAGTTTTACAATCTGAAAATATCTGGTGATATTCAAGTGAATAATACATCTGTGAATTTTAAGGATTTGTCTAAGTTTACTTCTTATGTTGTCCAAGATGACTCTTCTTTGATTCCAACTTTGACTGTTCATGAAACTTTGTGGTACCAAGCCAAGTTGAGATTAGATCCAGAAAGACAACCACAAATCAACTACATTGTCAATGAACTAATGAAGAGGGCTGGCCTGTTATATGTGATGAATTTACCAGTTGGTGACTCTAATAAGAAGGGAATTTCAGAAGGTGAAAAGAGAAGATTGTCTTTGGCCATTCAACTGTTGAAGGAACACTCAAAGATCTTGTTACTTGACGAACCAACTTCAGGTTTAGATTCCTTCACCTCCCAAAACTTGATTCAATTGCTTAAGGATCTGGCTAGCCAAGAACAAAAGATTATTATCCTGACTATACATCAACCAAAATTTGAAATCTTTGAGATGTTTGATAAGATTGTTTTGCTAAAGAGTGGTGAGCTAATATATTCCGGTGTTCCATCATCTTTGACTAAGTCCATTGAATTCAATAAGAATGTGAAAGATGAGAAGGTGAATGGAAAAGAACAGAAAGCTGAATTGGACTTTGCTGATTACCTGATGGACATCCTAATTGAGCTAAAGCATGAATCTCAATTGGAGAAGATACGTGCCATTCCTAATGAAGAACTCAAACCATCCTTGCAAAATTCCAATCTCAAGAAATTAACACAAGTTAAGCCACCGACCGACCTTGGGGATATTCAAGACCCTTCAACAGCGTCAATATAAGACCTAATTACTTGCACATTTTCTCTACCAAAGATAATACAACTATGTTAATTAGTTATATGATTTCTATCTTTATTAAGATGGTGTACCGTCTGCAACTCCATAAGTCCATTCTAGTACATCCACGATCTAAGATCTCTTACTTCGATAATTACTTTATTCTATTTAATTATATATTACTGTTATTACTAGCGGATCATCCCCGTCTCAAGAAAATTATCAACAGATCATGAATCCTTACTGGATCTCTCCATCATACTTAGATATGGTTTATTGATAATAGTCAGCAAGGCCAACCCTAGACAAACACTGAAAGCATCCATTGGAATCCTTTGCCATGATCATCTCTCTGTTTCTTTCTTTACAGCCTCTGGACCACCTTATGTTCAGTATAATATGTGAAGGATTTACCCATTAGACAGTACTTACAGGCTACAACTATGGGCTAATGGTCTAGTGATACAAATGATATCAACTCATTTATACAATTTAGCTAGGGAAACAGCAGCTTCATCATTCTTGTTCAACACTTTAGCCACAGCCAATTTAAAATCCTCTTGTGTAACATGAATTCTTCTTTCTCTTAATGCATACATACCAGCCTCAATGCACACACTTTTCACGTCAGCGCCTAAAAACCATTCATCTTCTCAGCAATCTTTCTCAAATTGATCCCTCTCGTCAGATTCATCTTTCTAGAATGAATCTTCAAGATCTCCCGCAGTGATGTCACCGTTGGCGCTGGAAATTCAATCTTTCTGTCAATTCTACCTGGTCTTAATAGAGCAGGGTCTAGAATATCCAATCTGTTAGTAGCCATGATGATTTTGATATCCTTAGAGTTTTCAAACCCATCCAATTGATTCAATAGTTCCAACATGGTTCTTTGAACTTCGGAATCACCGCCCGAACTACCTTCAACTCTTGAAGAACCGATAGAATCAATCTCATCCATGAAAATGATAGATGGAGCATGTTCTCTAGCCATAACGAACAATTCACGAACCATTCTTGAACCTTCACCAATATATTTTTGAACTAATTCAGATCCTGAAACTCTGATAAATTTACATTCTGTGTGATGTGCTACTGCTCTGGCTAACAAAGTCTTACCAGTACCTGGAGGACCATATAAGATAACACCTTTAGGTTGCGCAATACCTAAACTTTCAAATAATTCTGGATGTTTCACAGGGAGTTCAATAACTTCTTTAATTTCTTTAATCTGTTTAGTTAACCCACCCACCATATCATAAGTTGAATCTGGAACTTTCTCTAACATCATTAAACTCACCAAAGGATCAACTTTGTTAGGTAGGATCTTATGCAAGGTGTATGAATCTGACTTTAAGCAAACACGTAGATTTGGTTTGATATCTTTGATATCGATTTCTGGACTTAGATTGACAATATATTTACCCTCAGGGTTTATCTTCACAAGGATCTTCGTTTTACTTAAAGCCTTGACGACTTCACCAACATAGGAACCTGGTTCTTGTAGTAATTTCAATTCATCTTTCAATAAACGAACCTTAGAATTCAATGTATTTCTTTGAGCTTCAAGACGACGTAAATTAGATGTTTTGGCCTTGATCTCAATCTCTGTGTCTTGGATACGTTGTTCTAGAAAGGGTTTTATCCCAAGTTCATGGGCAACCACAGCAGTCATGATCAATTGAGTGTTTTATATCTTGAAACCTTTGATTGTGAAAGTGTTGATTATTTCTTTGTTGTGTGTTTTGCCATCGAAATTTGTCCTGACAATTTGAGTAATGAGTTCCGAGGGTAATACTCCGGAAATCGCACACCAATTTTTTCAATGTTAAACCTCAATCTCCAGTTTAATTAATCACTACTTTAATATGGGTGAAAGTTTCTCTTAATTAGTAGCCAGATCAGAAAGTGAAGTTAATGATTCAAGATCACTTTTTGGGAATAACGATACCCGAACTATGTAATGTTGTAATATTTTTAATAAATAACAGTGGTCATGATGTAATGTCTAAATAGAATAAATAGCGTATCAGTTATAAATAAGGGCACAACGTATAATTTAATATCCAGTTTTCACTTCCCAAAGTATCTGCCGTTGTTGATACCGGAATTTTTTTCAGCAATCCCCCAGATCCTATCCATCTTGATCCCACCAATATCATCAACGATGTAGAACAAACCGTCATTAGTCTTCCAATTGGCCTTAATCAATCCATTGTTGATCACTTGGAGGTTTTTAACTTTCACAAGGGTGTTGTAGTATCTTCTACCTGTGAATGAAACCTTTTCAGCGACCAGAGTTTCATCATTAGTCAAGTTTTCTAGATTTTGAGGTTTCTCAGTGTCATACAATCTAAATAGCCTTGTGACATAGTGCTGGGTCAATAAGTGAGCTGTTGGGAATGGTATCACTGACAAAGTAGTGGCTAAATATATCAGCGAGTCGCTGAATAAAGGCATCCCGCTCATCAAGTGAGAAATGTAGAGCCCCGCTACGCCAAAGCCAAGGGAAGCTCTCTTTAACAATGAGATCGAGTTACCAGCTGGTGACACATAGAGCGGGTCATAACCAGTGCGGAAATTGCCAGGTAACTCAGTGTAACCAGCTGAGAATGGTTGTGAGATCTTGACAATGTCGTGGAGCTTCACTCTTGAAGTATGAAATCGCCTCAAATGGAGCATTTGGGAAGTTGTTAGAGTTTAATTGTAGTAGATTTGGTAACTGTCAATTGGTTCAGGATCCCCCACAGATTCTTTTTCTTTCAACAAACAGGAAGTTTTTGAAAGTCCTAGTGTCCTAGTCTCGTTATTAACTATCCTTGGTCCTAGTCCATTGACTTTCAAGTCTCAGTTTTTCCCCGTTGTCCTAGTGATTTGAGCTTTTGTTTATTTGTTTTTGGTTACCCGCAGCCAATTATAACTGAATCAGGGAATTTGCCTGTTTGGGCCGTAAGTTATCGTTGTAAACCAAAGAAAAAATTGGAAGAAAAAAAAAGTTCTCTCTGATCAACCACAACTTTATCATCATCATCATCATCATCGCTGCCTGCAAATATGGACTCCGATTCCACTAATAAGTACATTCCAGACCACCGTCGTACCAACTTCAAGAATAAGGGCAGATTCAATGCTGATGAGTTACGTCGTCGTCGTGAGACTCAGTCCGTTGAATTAAGAAAGGCCAAAAGAGATGAAACTTTAGCAAAGAGAAGAAATTTCAACATTACTACTGAAGATTCTGACGATGAAGACGATTTAAAGAAGAGCGATGATGATACATCCTTCTTAAACCAACTACAGCAAGAACTTCCAAGAATGATGGAGCAAATCCAATCCAATGAGTTGGACTCACAATTAGCTGCCACAGTGAAATTCAGACAAATCTTATCTAAAGAACGTAATCCACCAATTGATCTTGTTATCCAATCTGGTGTTGTCCCAATCTTGGTGAACTTCATGAATGATCAACCAGAAATGCTGCAATTAGAAGCCGCTTGGGCCCTGACCAACATTGCTTCAGGTAACTCTGATCAAACCAAATTCGTTGTTGAAGCTGGTGCCGTTCCATCTTTTGTTAACTTGCTATATTCTCCATCACTAGAAGTCAAAGAACAAGCTATTTGGGCTCTAGGTAACGTTGCTGGTGATTCTGCTGAATACAGAGATTTTGTGCTTTCATGTAATGCCATGGCACCAGTTTTATCCTTATTTAACACTTCTAAAATGTCATTAGTTAGAACTGCCACTTGGACTTTATCAAATTTATGCAGAGGTAAGAACCCACAACCAGATTGGCAACTTGTTTCTCAAGCTTTACCAACTTTAGCTAAATTGATCTATTCTACTGATGTTGAAACTTTAATTGATGCTTGTTGGGCCATTTCATATTTATCGGATGGTCCATCTGAATCCATTCAAGCCGTTGTCGATGCTAGAATCCCAAAGAGACTTGTTGAACTATTAGGTCATGAATCTACTCTAGTTCAAACCCCTGCATTAAGAGCTGTTGGTAACATTGTTACTGGTAACGATTTACAAACTCAAATTGTCATCAATGCTGGTGTTCTACCAGCTTTGTTACCATTATTATCATCACCTAAAGAATCCATTAGAAAAGAAGCCTCATGGACAATCTCTAACATTACTGCTGGTAACTCTGAGCAGATTCAAGCCGTCATTGATGCTAACTTGATCCCACCTTTAATTAGATTATTGGAAACTGCCGACTATAAGACTAAGAAGGAAGCTTGTTGGGCCATTTCCAATGCTACATCAGGTGGGTTAACTAAGCCAGATATTATTCGCTACTTAGTTTCACAAGGTTCTATTAAACCATTGTGTGATCTATTGGCTGTTGCTGATAATAAGATCATTGAAGTTACCTTGGATGCTCTAGACAACATTCTAAAGATGGGTGAATTAGATAAAGAAGCCCGTGGTTTATCTGAAAATGAAAATGCCATTTACATTGAAGAATGTGGTGGTATGGAAAAGATCTTTGATTGTCAAAACAATGAAAATTCCAAGATTTATGAAAGAGCCTTCAACATTGTTGACAAGTACTTCTCAGAAGAAGATGAACTTGAAGATCCAGGTCTTGCTCCTGAACAACAAGGTAACACTTTTGCATTCAACGCTGGTGGTCAAACTAACTTCCAATTCTAAGAATTATACCCCCCTTTTTTTTTGTAAAAGTGTTTTTACAAACTTTCAAATGTTTGATTGATTGTTCTTTACATTTGTTTCATCACTTTTCTTTTTGTTTGCCCTCCTTTTCTCTACATTAATTTTTGTTTGTCCCCATCCTCATCCTCATCCTCATCCTCATCCTTTATCTTAATTCTATATAGATTTGAATAATCTATTTAACGTCTGTTGTTTTTTACATTTTTCCCCCCTTTGTCTGACTTCTTTTATTAGCATTAGTTTATGTTTTTGGTTTTATCTGCCTTCCTGCCTTCCCTCTCTCCCCCCTCCTTCCTTTATTTGCATTTCTCAAATCTTTTAAAAACGTTTTGATTGAAACTCGGTTCTAATCTTTACCATATTTTTATTGTCTTTTTAGATTTAATTTAAATCATTATGTCTAGGTCTTGAAGATTGGTCTTGAAATGTTTGATATTACATTGTAGTAGTTTAAGTGATTTATGACCAAAAGGGGAAAAGAAAAAAAAAGACAAAGACATCTCTCGAATGTAAACAAAAACCTGTTGGTATTAAAGAGAGAGAGAAAAAAAAAGGGGGAAAAGGGGACAAAAGAACTATGGAAGGAAGGAGGCAGGACCAGTCTAAAAGGGACATATTGTCCCTACACAAGCGACTTCATGAGACAAATGCTGTTAAAGTGGAGGAAAAGGCGATTTTTGAGTCTTCAAATTCACGAATCCCCAGACCAAATAGATTTGATGTCAAACGTTACCTTGGTGATCCATTACCTTTACCATATGCCATCGAGAGTCGGTCTCCCAAGAGGTCAAGGGTAGATACAACCAATTCTACGGTAGAGACAACTTTGGAAGGTTCACTTCTTCCTTCAAGTGCCACTGCTACTGCTGCTGCTACTACTACTACTACTACTTCATCTTCATTGAATGATTTATCAAAGAGTCCACTTCGACAGAAGACGATTCACAAAAGAATACCCAAACATATAGAGTTCTTAAAAGAACAAAGCAATATAAGACTGAGGAACTCATTAAGGCAGTTCCAAGAATTCCAATTCCAACAAGACACATATCAAGAACAATCTAATGGACCACAAGAAGAACATAATTTTGAAAAAGTGGACCACAGCAGTGTCCACATTCAAGATGAGATTGTAACACCAATCACTTCACCAATGTTGAAACATTTCTCCCCAATCCAACAAACCATCAAGCCCAAGACCATGACGAAAGAAGTTAAGGTTTTACACATATCATTCCGGGCGTTGCTTTCTAGCCCCATTTGTACTATATTACTACTCATGTTGTTGTATTATATCTTAAAGACACTTAATAAATGAATTCATGACTTTTGAGAACTTTATTCAAGTATTGAAATGAGTACTGAAATATCAAATTATTATGATTACCAATATCAAGTTTAACTAGTAATCATTAGAAACAAATATGTACAGTAATCTTGAGTCTAAAAAAAACACACATGGTATATATATACATTAAATTCATTCGTCGTAATCATCAGATGGTGGCTTTCCAGAGTCCATTTTCATATAAAGGTCAATAGCGGTACTAAAGGCAGCAAAGCCTGCACAACCAATAGCAGCAGCTTGAGGACCAGATTTATAGGCTAACCCACCACCAGTGATACAACCTGCAGCTACACCGTTATAAATGTCATTCTTTGCACGAAGGGATTCAACACCACATTCTACACCGGCATAAATCATACCGATATAACCAAAGTTTTTAGCACTAGACCATGCTCTTTTACCCATATCTGAGAATTGTAATCTAACTTGTTCCTTAAAGGGAAGGTTTGAAATATGTCCAGCAGCATTGTTACCAATAGGAACATCATAAGACATCTTTATAATAATTAAGTTAGTAAAAGTTTCAAAAGCAGTGTGTTATTATATGAAATAAAGAAGAGTACTTACACTGGCCATAAATAGACCAAAGACACCACCTAGACCGAAACCTGTGACACCAGACATGGCAGCTTTACCTGGACATGAAGACATGAATTCAATCATTTGTTTAGCACCTTCTTCAGCCTGTTCTTCTGGGGTCATCTCACCATAAGGTTTCTTCTGTCCACCATGGGCAGTGTCAAGCCCAAACCCTCTATAAGACATTTAAGGACAAGATGAAAGGTTTCGATGTTTAAAATGATTTATAATAAGAAGAGTACTTTTAATTTTTTTTTTTTTCAGTTTTTCATATATATAATTAAGAAAGAATCAATCAATCATCAACAAACTACAACAAACTACAACAAACATCTAATTGATAATATATAAAACAACAAATTACCACAATGATTAGAGAATTGTTACTGTCTGTGCTCCTCATTCCATTTGTCCTCTGTTATGAGCAGTTCTGTCGGTGTCAATGCGGTGGTTCTTATGAGATTAAACCTTTAAACTGTGTTGATTGTTCAAAGAGGTTCTGTTTATCTGAATATGACAATATTTGTAAAAATGATGAGATTGATTCAATTATTGCTGAATGTTTCCGTGAGTATTTGTTCATTCTTTCCTTATTTGTGATATTATAATTTATATTATGTATATATATATTAACCATCTCATTAAATTATAGAAAGAGAGTCCTTAAAGGATAAATTAGTGGTGATTTCTTTCATTTTATTAACATCGACCTTGTTGGTTTATTCCTTTAAAGGAAGAATTTAATTAGAGAGAATTTACAGTGGTGAATGGATTATGGGAGTAATATAATTAGTTATGTCTCTCTCCCACTCTCTCTAAATCATGATGATGTTTACGCTAACTATTTTGTTTCTTGCTTTTGACTCTTTGTAGATTGTCATGCGTAATTATCAGCACTAACAATTTAACAAAGAAACAATTCGCGCTTTTTTTTTTTTTTTAAACTTCTAGGTGTCAAAAAAAAAAAAAAAAAAAAAGATTAACAGAAAAAACAACACAACACAAGAAAAAGATATCAAATATTGATAAATTAATCTTCTGTTTAAATAAAAAGAGAATTTTTCCTTTCCTCCTCCCTCCCTCCTTTCAAACCACACTCAGGTCAACACAGATAACTGATGCACTTTGATCCACAGGACACGGTATATTACAACCCACAAACAGACCATAAGGTTGCCGTTATCACTGGTGGGAACTCCGGTATCGGTTTCTATACAGTGTTACACTTATATCTACATGGTTATATCATCTATGTTTTGGGTCGTAATTCTTCCAAAGTTGAAAAATCCTTTGTTGAGATCCAAAAGGAGGCAATGCATAGAAGAAGTGTTGTCATTGAACAAGATTTAAATAATAGATTTCTTGGTGAACTTCATTATTTAGAGATTGATCTGTTAAGTTTACAATCTGTTGAAAGGGCAAGTTTAAAATTGAAAAATATTGTTAATAAGATTGATATCTTGATCTTGAATGCTGGTATTGGTGGTATCCCATTTGCTTTAACTTCAGATAATTTTGAGATTCAAATGCAGACAAATTATATTGCTCATTTCTTATTAACACAAAGATTATTAGATCTATGCAAGGGTAAAATCATTTATGTATCATCCATTGCCAATTTCTTTGAATTTTTCCCCTTTGCTAGATCTTGGTTACTCAATTATAAACCTGATATGTTATTTACATGGTTCCGTTATGGAATGGCTAAGACTTCTGGGATTCAATATATGAAGCTTTTAGCATTGAAACATCCAGATTTACAATGTTATTCCGTACATCCAGGGTTTGTTATGAATACCAATTTTTTCAGTTATTGGACTCGTATACCCATAATTGGTGTGTTTTTTTGGTTAATGTTCCAAGTATTTGGTTATTTCTTTGGATGTTCAAATGAAGAAGGTAGTTATGCAACGTTAAGATGTGCATTAAGCGATGATGTTCAACTTGAAGAGAATGGGAGTTATTTTACCACTGGTGGGTTTGTAAGACAACCAGGGAGAGTTGCTAGAGATAAGGAAAGTATGGTACAGACTTGGTTATGGACTGTGAAAGAATTAAAAGAACGTGGGTTTGATGAGTTAGAGTAAGAGGAAGGAAGAAGAAGAAAGGGAGTTTTCAATTTAACTAAGCATTGGCATTCATATATTTTATTTTCTCTTCATATATATATAGCATTTTAATAAATTAATTCTATTCATTACTTATTTGGATGTAGTACAATAATCTGAGTTTCATACAATTCATTCCTTCTCTATATACAACTATGCATCTATAAGACAATCTATTTCTATTTAGTAAACAACTTATCAAAAGTTGGGATTAAAGATTGGGCCAAGGCGAATGAAAAGACTAATTTAGGACCAGTGGTTAATAATTTAGGAGTTAAACCTTTAAAGAATGCAGTGAAACCTTCATTTTTCAAAGTATTCTTGATGATTGTTAAACCTGATTCTGGATTATCAAAATTTTTGTTTTGAATTCTAGTTTTGATAACATCTAATGGAGCAGAAACGATTAAAGAAGCTGAAGCACCAACAATGGATGAGACAAAATTTTGACTCCAAGTGGCAGAAGAATAATCTTTTAAACCTAAGATATATTCTTTAGCAAAGGCATTACCACCAAATAAGGCAAATGAACCTGGAGCATTTCTTGCCATAGTCCAACCCCAACCTCTATATAAACCAAAACCTTCATCTTGAATAATCTTTAAAAGACCACGACCTTTAAAAGATTCTGGATTAGTTTGTTTCTTAATCTTTAAGACATCTAATGGTAATAGAACGACTTCACCAATACCGATTAAAGAACCAGCAGTGGCAGACATTAAAGCCTTACCAGTCTTAGCACCAAATGCTTCATCATAAGTGGCCTTAAAGTTTTTATTCAAAAATTCATTAGCAAATGGTTGACCACCATATTTATACACACGTTGTAAGATCTTGTAAACTGCAGCATAACCTAAACCTGGGAATAAAGTAAAGATTCTCTTACCAAAGGCTTCAGCAGCATGTTCTCTAAAGATAACAGAGTTTAATTGAGATAAATTGGTCACTTTAGTAGAGTTTGACATTAAACGTTTAGAGATGGTATCCACTGGATGGAAGACACCAATCTCACAGATACCAGCAGAGGCAGAACCTGCAATACGTGCCAGACCCGATTGTTTCTTATCAGTGTTGGAGACTGGAGACATTGTGAATGAGTGAAAGTAGTTTGTTGGTTGGTGGTTTGTTGGTGGTTAAAATGATGCTTCTTTCATCAATTTTGTGGAGTG
This sequence comes from Taiozyma dajiaensis, assembly GCA_030579075.1. NCBI lineage: Eukaryota > Fungi > Ascomycota > Saccharomycetes > Phaffomycetales > Wickerhamomycetaceae > Taiozyma > Taiozyma dajiaensis. The sequence goes on along the minus strand of JAKUAB010000090.1, from coordinate 2,833 downwards.
AAAAGTTTTTTTTTTTTTTTTTTTTTAATCTTTCCCTGAGTCAGAATTGGCCCTTTTTGTTTTGGCAGAAGATAAGGACTACCCAGGGCTCATAACAGCTTCCAACCCAAACTAGTTATTACTATGGTAACGAAATGTGATAAGAATATAACTTCACTTTTTACAATGGGGAAATTTAAAGCATGATTTGTTCATTAAATATTAAAGTCATCAATCATATCATCTTCATATCTGTGTCATCTCCACAGCGACATGTTCACATCTTCATTCCATAGTATTTATAAATACCTCTTTCAAAATCACCATATTCATCAGCATCATTTAATACACCTTTACTTAAACTAATCTTCTTATTAACCATTTTTAAAAAAACAGGTAATTTTAGAATATTTAAGATTTTCTCACCAGTTTCAACATCATACATTGTTAATCCAATTTTTTGGGAATTATCTGGATTTTTTTCATCAACTTTATATAACCAACCTCTTCTACCTAATGAATCATAAGTTTTCCATTTAATTAAACCTTTTGAAGTTCTAAAATTCAATTCACCACCAATTGTATCCAATTCATTTATAATTTTGATACTAAATTCAAAAGCCATTAAAGATGGACAACAATTTAAAAACATTGGATTATCAATTGTCCAACGTGTTATATTTCTATTATGTGATAAGTTGATAAATTCCAATTGTTGATAATAATTATCTTCATCTGATCCACTTTCTTGATCATTTGATAACTTCTTTTCTGGTGGTTTTAAAAATTCAATTATTGCATCCATTTCAATGTTATTATTAGCAATGCTTAAACTCTTTAAATTAATAAATTTCTTCTTTATTAACATTAAATTATCAAATGTAACTTCAAGACCACCAAGATTTAAATGTAAAAAATCACAATCCAACATCTTCAATAAAAAAGTTAATTGATTATTATTCAAGGGAGAACTTGTTGAAGAATCACATTGTAAATTTAACCAAACCAATTGATTTGATGTAATACAAGGATGATTAATGAAAAAACTAATCAATTCTCTTGTTGTTAATTGAATACAATAAGCTAATGATAAATGAGTTAATTTTGCACTTCTTGGAATTAAATTCAAAGTTTTTGAACTTGTATGAGTATGTGATAAATCCAATTTTCTTAAATTTGGTAAATTTATAATGATTTTTTCAATTACCCATGATGGTAAATCTGTACAATCATGAAATGATAAATCAATAATGTTACTAATTCCTGGTTTTTTAATGATTAATCTATCAAAATTTGATGTAAAAATTTCACCTGAACAACCACAAAAATCAACAGCTTTTAAATAATGCATATTATTAAATAAATGATTTAATAAATTTGTATCTAAATCATCTTTAATGTTTTCAGATGCTAAAAATTCATGTAAATAAGGAATTTTTGTTAAACAATCTAAAATTGTCTTTGAAGTAACCATTTGAATTTCTTTATTCATTTTACCAGTTCTTCCTAAACCAATTGAAGTAAATTCTTGAAAATCAATAACTTTAACATATGAACCTAATTTTGGATTCTTTGTAATAGATTCAAGAAAGATTGCAAAAGTATGTGGAGTTTTAAATGTACAATATTTATAAATGATTTTAATAACACAACGATAAAATAATTTATTAACTGATAAATTTGATCGTAGAAATAATTGATAATTGTATGAAATTGAAGCAGTATTGTTTAATAATAGTTGATGGAATTGGAATTCAAGGATTTTAAAGATGATTTCTGGTGGGAATGGAGTTGATGATTCAATTTTTAAAGGATCAATTGGATTAGTTATATCAGATAATTCAGATTCATGAATTTTAAGTAATTGAAGTTCATCTTTAGTGATCATTTAAGGAAGAAAAAGAAGACAAGTGGATAAAGAAAAGGCGCTTTTCAATAGGAAACCACACAGAGATCACCTTATTGAATTGTGGTTAAAGACACTTGTTTTTAATTTGTTAATGATTAAATTTCTCATTAAATCAATTTTTTTTTCTTCCTTTTTCACTAATTTTTGAAGCCGTATATGGTTAAGAAGCGATGGTTTATGTGATATATAATTTAATGATCAAAAATGATCAAAAATGATAAGGAAATTAGATCAATTTTGAAGGTGTTTTTACATTTTATCTTGATGATGATTTGATGTTTAAGACAATAACTTATTTATACAGTTGTCTCTTCTAATCTTTAACATTAAATCTCATTAAAAAGAATCAAATATTTAAATTTATTAATTATAATGATCATGGATCATGAGATGATCTTTTCTCTCTTTTTGACACAATTTATGTGGATTATTGATCATGAATGTGGTTTTAAGTATAATCATTGTCAATTTTATATATATTGAAAGAAAAGTGATACTGTTAAAGAGATTGTTAATGTTGATTTATAAGTTATTGAGTATTGAAGAGGGTTTATATTAACACATTGAGTGAATAAAATAATGACGTAAGATTGATGTCTTTAGTATGATCCTCTCATTAATGATATTGATAATGACTTGATTGAACAGAGAAAAGAAGGAGAAAACAAAAGATTAAATCAAAATTAAATTTAAACGAAAGATCGTTATTCAAGTCTCCATAAACTAATTATAGAGACTTTAATTAAAGCCTTTAAGGACTTTTAAGTCTCAAAAGAATATGACTAGTTTTGTCTCAAAATGGATCTGAAACGAGTCTCTTTCATTCTTTCTTTAATTCTTAATTATAATTAATCTTTATTTTTTTTTTTTTTTTTTTTTTTTTTTTTTTTATTTTTTTTTCAGATAAAATTTTCCTTTATTTTTAAACGTTGTTGGCGCGGTTAA
>JAKUAB010000089.1:0-15581 GCA_030579075.1 Taiozyma dajiaensis | reverse complement strand
AAAAGGGAAAAAGGGTTCGGGAAAGGGTTCCAATCCGAGAAATGTCAATGGCTCCTTCCCAAATGATACAAATCCCACCACAAAGAACATTTTATCATCCTTTGAAGGCTTGTTTAATTCATCATAAGAACACACAAACTCTCTTTTCCCATCAATTCTTAATAATCAACAACAATGATTCCGCCGCACCTTTTCAAATGAACCGAAATTTCATCTTCGTTTTAAAACCAGACCACAACCACAACCACCCCCCACCTTTCCCTTAATTCTATTCAGATTTGAGCCACCTCTTAAAACCAATTGAAAATTATCACTTACAAAAGCACTTTGAGACTTTATGTGTCTTTTAATCTCAGCCATTTCTTCTTCTTCTTTTTCCCTTCTGAGTAAGAAATTTCTTTGATTTTGATCCTTTTTTGGGTCTTTGTGGAATAAATTAACAAGTTTTTGTTCTTTTTTTGTTCTTTTTTTGCTGGAAATTTCACGAAATTTCGCGTTTTTTTCTTTCTTTAAAATTAAAAGGGAGAAAAACAAAAACAAAACAAAAAAGAAAAACACGAGATTTGAAGATAGAAATTTATTGATCTTTAATGATCTAAAAGCAATGAAGTTTAGCTAGTAATAGAATTGAAATCAGCGCATTATTTTCTATGAAAAGATACTAATATTGGAAATTATCATTTTATTACGTAATCTATTATGTAATCCATCATTTCATTACGTAATTCATTACGTAATCTCTTTGATTTTTTTCTTTCTTCCGACGTTTTCTTTAAAAGCAAAAAAGAACCCATCAAAAAGCATCAAAAGAAGAGTCCATTCGACATTAACAATCAAAAGAAAGAAATTCCCTCTTTCATCCACTCAAATAACTTTACACATTAAAAAATGTCCTTTTTAGGTTTAGGTGGTGCTCCACAACAAAACTCTGCTCAAAAAATTCAAGCTGCTGAAGCTGAACTTGATTTGGTTACTGATATGTTTAATAGATTAGTTGATAATTGTCATCAAAAATGTATTAACAATCAAAATTATGATGGTGATTTAAGTAAGAATGAATCTTTATGTATTGATAGATGTGTTGCCAAATATTTTGAAGTTAATGTTAAAGTTGGTGAAAATATGCAAAAATTGGGTTCAAGTGGTGCTTTTGCTGGTAGACCATAAAGTTGCTTTTAATTTAACTCTCTTTGAAGAATATTTAAAGAAATCTAATGGAAACGAAAAAAACAAACATTTGTACATATCAATTTTTGTAAACTATATACAATTCATTATCATTATGTTGAGATAAGAACTTTTTAGTAGTATCCTCCTCATACTTGTCTATATATCCGATTCAAACCCCAAAGAACCTTAGTATTCTTAATTTAAACCCTTCAACACTATTCAACTTTGGTCTAACATCTAAATAAAAACTAGCCATTCCAGGCATTCTTGGATTTGGTTTCCCCGTATAGAAATCGATAACGTAATCAACTTCTTGACCACATCTATTAACGGTCCAATCATGTCTATCAAATGGTTTATTATAACCTAATAAATACCAAAAATAAGCCTTTGGTGTGATTTTTTTAGAATCACCTTTAAAACTTGTCAATTGTAAACCACCACATTTTTCAGAACCTTTACTATCTTCCCATTTTAAAATTTCATGCCATGCTCTTTCATTAACAGCATTATGTATAGGTACCACTGTATTCATATCTTCAGGAGTAGGTTCCCAATTCTTACGTTTCATAGCTTCAAAGAACTGTTTCTGAGATGGATAAATCCAATTACCATCACCTCCTGTTCTTGGTATACTAGAAATCTCACGTTCTTCTGGTAATTTAACATTTGTTTGATAAGTCGGCTTTTCTGGTAAGTTATCCGAAGAGTGTTCATAATCTGTATTAATCTTGGAACCATCTATAACTTTTGAATTACCCATTTCTGCCCATTTGGCTCTAGCTGAATGATCAACGGGACATTTATCAGCAGCAGTAGCAGTAGCAGTAGCAGCAGTAGTATCAGTTGAAGTTGGATGTGATATTTGAGGAACTTGTTTGGTTTCATGAGGATTGATACCACCATTTTTCACCCAAGTTTCTCTTGCTGAGTGGTCCACTGGACATTTTGGTTGTTCAGACATTGGTTCTATCTATGGAATATGAAGAAGGTTCAAATGATTGCTTAAGAACTCAAAGAGAGAAAGAGGGAAAATGAGTTTTGATTACAATTTCTACACTTTTGTTTGGTTCCGGTCCACAGTTTAAGAAGTAGAAAAAAATTGTTGGTACGGACACTAAAGTATATATAAAGCATTAATCCATCAAACGTTTGTTCATTTCATTTATACACTTATAACTTGTAATAACATATATAACATGTAATAACACGCATTAACATGTAATAACATTACCTTCATTCATCATACTCCTGATTGTCATTTGGTTTCAAATCTCTATTTAAGAATGGTTTCATCACAGTATCATAATACTCTGGTTTTGTTTCATAACCAGCACTTTCATTAACTTTTTGGAAATAAGAATCATAGATATCACCATCATACTTCCCAATTGGAGCACCTATGAAAAAATCACTCAAGTTAAAGGCATCAGTTAGGGCAATGATATCAGGTCTTAATTTGTCATTTACTTCATCAATCTTATAATTGATGGATTCATAAATATCTGAACCTGTGATGATTTGAAATGAATAGAAATGTGCAATGTTTTCAATTGTGATGGTTAGAGCATATAATTTAGCTAATAAGGTCAAAACGGGTTTCAACCCTGGTTTAGCATCTTGTTTAATTCTAGTGACAAATGTCTTTAAAGTTGTAAGTTTTGTATGAATTTTGGCAATTTCAAATCTGTTAGAGGAGATCTTTTCAAAAGATAAGTCCAAATTGTTTAATTTATCATTAAAGGATTTAAACTTTGTGGCACCTTTGATAATAGTCTTCTTAGATACGCATTCCCAAGCTTTAACTAAAGAATCTAAATCATCTAAATCTTGGACATTCAACATCACTGAATCCAACTCATCATCTTTCAAATATTTAGAATATTCACCAACATCACCACCATTGATCAAACTCAAATAATTTTGAATCAAGGCTCTACCACAACTTAAACTCAACACATTGTTATCACCTTCCCAAGTACATTGAACCACCCAATCATTATAAAAAGGTCCAAACAAATTATGTGCAGAATAACCATGACCACCACAGCTCTGTCTAGCCTCTTCAATCAATTTACAAACCTCCCATGTGGCAAAGGCCTTCATACCAGCACTTAAGGCAAATAAGTCCTTCATATTTGGAATAGCAGCCTTGACATCACCTTTACTTACAATCTCTTGTGTCTTATAATTGAAATTTGTAACTTCTAAACTTGATGAATTAAAGGCAAAAATTGTAGCCAATAAGGGGAATAATCTTCTTCTATGATGTGGATAGTCAATCAATTTTTGCTCTAATCCTTCATCATCTTTACCAAATTGTCTTCTCACTGTCGCATATCTTAAGGCAATAGTGATAAATTTCTTCCCAACATTATAAGAATCATTAACCATTGAAACTCTACCATTAACTAAAGCAGTATAACCTAATTGTTCAAACTTTGGTAAAGTAACATTTCCCTCTTCATCAATTTGTGTAAATTTACTCAACATATTGAAACGTGGGATTTTAACATTTGAGAATTGGATCCAACCATTATCAACACCATCACGACCCATTTTCTTACCAATATCACCAATAGAGATCCCAGGTAACAATTGATGACTATTAACATCTCTCAATTGGACAACAAAGTTCTTAACACCATAATCTTTCCCCTTGGATATTAATCTTGCATAAACAACACAATGAGTAGCAGAATGTGCAGCACCACCAATCCACCATTTAGTAGCACCAAGATTAGGAGTAAGAATAACAAACCCATCGATTGATTCATCAAAAGTTGCAATGGTTTGCAAGTTACTAACATTTGAACCATGTGTCAACTCAGTCATACCGAAACAACCAAAGAATTTGGAAACATTACCAGCACCTTTATCCACAATCCAATGTTGGAATTGTTCAGAAGTTCCAAGAGCTCTTACTGTCTGTAGGAATAACCCAATATGCACACCTAATCTTGTGTTAACAGCACCATCAACAATGGGTAACAGATACATTCTTTGAACAAAAGTCTTTTCATCTTCTTCAATTAAATATGGAAGAACTTTAGCCATCCTCTTGAAACATAACTCGCGATGTTCTTTCCAACTCAATTGTAAACTTGGTGATTTAAATACTGGATCTCTTTCGATTTGAAGCATCATCTTTTCAAGTTTAAGGGTCTCTTTTGGACCACCATCCAAGAAATAAGTCAATTCTCTGGAATTGAAAGAGGCTTGTTCTCTTTCCCATATTCTTTGTTTCAGTAATTGTGTTCTTTCAGTCATCTTTAAGCACTGATTTAATGATAATTTCAACGATTTGAAAGATTTGTCTTCTTCTTTGGGGCGGGCCGGGGCAGTTTATATACAAAGGCGGACCCCACATTTTGTTCCGGCCACTACTGCCATAACCCGAGGCACATTGGTCTTAATTGAGGGATATCTCTAGTCTTCTACAACAGAGACAATAAACTACTACAGAAGGATCTTAAGGGGGGTTTTCAATACCACAATAGGGTAGAATTGTTTTTTTAAACTAAAAAGTCTCTAGTTTTTTCTCTTCTTTTTCTCTCTTTTTATGAAGGTGTTTGGTGTAGAAAGATCATTATAAATTGATCAAATCTTCTTCAAACCACCAACTCTTTGAGGGTCTAAGGCTCTGTTCAAGTCATTTGGTTGAAATTCTTCCAATGGCATCTTATTCTCGTCAAAATCTGTTTCTGGATACTCGTCATCTTGTTTAGAAACACCATTAAAAGCGACTCTATTAGGAGTGAAAGGTCTTCTTAGTAAAGATCTTCTTGAAATAACACCATCAGTACTTTGTTCAATCAGTTTAGTACTAATCTCTGCTAATGAAATACCTTTACCTAACAAGATGGCACTCAGTCCAGTGATACTAGGAGAGCTCATTGATGTACCTGACAAGAAAGCAGGTTTCTCAATGTCAGAGTTTGAAAGACTTTGAACTAAGACACCACTCGCAAATATATTAACACATTCACCCCAGTTTGAAAAAGATGCAATGGTATCTGTACGATCATCGATAGCACCAACTGTGATGGCAAATGAAGAGCTGGCTGGACTGGTCAAACAGGCATCAACATTAGAGTTCCCTGCTGCGACAACAACCAATAAACCTGACTCAACAGCAGCTTGAATAGCTTGGTTTAAAATGCTGTTTCTGATAGCACCCAATGATAAATTGGCAACACCTTTAACACCATTCTCCTTTCTGTGATTAACTGCAAATTCCAAGGCTGAAATCACAGTGGTTAAAGAACCTTGACCAAGTCTATCTAAAGCCTTAACCTCTACCAAAGTAGCCTCTTTAGCGACTCCAAAGGTCTTAGAACCTATAATACCTGAAACATGTGTACCATGTCCGTTCAAGTCACCTGGGCCTTCATTAGTGAAATCAGCTCCTAGGATAGCACGGCCCTCCAAATCTGGATGTTCTTTGAAGATACCAGTGTCAATGATGTAGGCATAAACCCCTTCACCTAGATGCTTTGGGTCATAATAGTAATTAACAGAAGCATTCAAAGGTAACTGACCTCTTCTTGATAGTCTGGCCAAATGTCTTGGAGCCATGAACTGAGTCTCATAGTTGAACTCTTCATCATGATCACCCAGTTGAGTTCGATCATATTCCTGATCTCGTTTGGATTTGTATTCGTTCTCATCCCATTCGTCAAAGTGTTGAAGTTCATAATCATCTCCACCATACTCACCATCATCATCACAGAGTTTAATACCAAAGTCAGGAACAATATCAGCAACTAAAGGACTCATTCTCAATCTTTGGATAACATCCTTGGTGAAATTACCCGAGAACCCTTCAAAGCTCCCAATGGACACCACCTTCTTGACATAGGGTCTCAAATGATTGGCAACCTTGATCTTATCATCCATGGCTAAAAGACTTTGCAACGTTGCAGGTTTCTTCAATTGAACAAAATAACCAGCATCAACCACAACCACAAAGATTAAAGAAGTAAATAAAACAAGCGACTTTAAATTCATAGCAAAGTGTTTTTATTTAAAAAATTAGCAATGATTCTTTTATGGGAACTCAAAGACCTCTCAAAAGTATGAAAAAGTACATTTTTGGTCCAATTTTCAACGGTTTTCACCTTGGATCTTCTTTCCAACCTTTCACATAAACCACAAAGTCTTTTGACACAAAAATGGGTAAATGTGTGTATTAAAAGACGTCATTTTGAAGGGGAATTAAAGGGATAATATGACTTTTAAGGGATAAAACTACCGGTTAGATAACCATTTTATGAGATTTAAGACCATAAAACCAACAATTAAACGGTCATTTTAAAGGAGTATTTAATAAACATCATCATCAACATCCTGTCGCTACCAGAAAACGGTCCAAAGTCAAAAAGGGATCAAAAAATAAAAAAAAAAAAAAAAAAAAAACAGTCGAAAACTTCAACTTGTCGCTTATCTTAAAGACTCACACAAAAGCTGATACAGAACAGGGTCAAAGGCCTTCATTAAACACATAAACATTGGTTAATTAAAAAACCCCACTGAAAGAATCTACTTCTTTTAAATTCCCATATCCACCTTTTTTTTCTTCCTTTCAAATTCCAATTTCTACCCACATTCTCTTTATTACATTTTGCCATCCAACATCAAAGAAAGTCTTACAATAACCTTAACAATGGAACCTCAAATAATCACACATCATGGCACCAGAATCCTTTGCATAGCTGAATTAAGAGGTCAATTATCACTGCTGAATGAATTGGCAGCAAGGCATAACGCACAGGTTATCTTACACACGGGGAATTTTGGTTTCTTTGATGATGAATCAATAGGGAAGATACATGAAAGTTATCTAAGACATATTGTGGCCTTTTCACCATTACTAGGGCAGGATTTGGTTGATAAGATTAGTGAGTTATCAAGAGCTCAAGGTGAATATGTGGATCATGATGCTGATGCCTTGAGGGAGTTGCTAAGAAATGCTCATATCAGTGAATTGATGGATTTTGTCAAAGGTTTTCAAAAATTGAACGTCCCTGTCTATACTATCTATGGTATGGTTGAAGACTCTGCTGTGCTTAACAAATTCAAGTTGGGTTTATACTCTGTCCCTAATTTACATATCTTGGATGAAAACAACACTTATACTCTAAATATCAATGATGAAGTTGACCTATTTCTTTGTGGGCTTGGTGGTTCATTATCATACCAAAAATTGTTTTATCAGGGCAATGTTGATGAAGATGTTAAAGAACTTGTTAGATCTAAGGATCTGATACCAATCGCTGGTGAACCTGGTAATCTATGGTTAACATTGGTTCAGATTGGTCAATTCATCAAAACTGTTGAAGCCAATTCCAAACAGAGTGACGTCAAGATATTCTTATCGCATCCAGCTCCAAGTAGGGAAGGTCTTTTAGCACACTTGAGTGTCTATTTAAAGATTGATTTCACAATGTCCAACGGATTGCATTTCTTATACCCATCCAGTTTTAATGAATTGAGTGTTTGTCCAAATTTCGAATTTTATAAATTGAAATTCAGTGATGCTAGAAATCAATTGAGTGCGATTTGGGTTAAAGTTCAAAAATCTGTTGAATCATTAATTCAAGATGATCCAAAACTTCAGGATTTATTAGGAATTGCTTTAAATTCATTTGATAGAATTCCAGTAATCAATACCAAAAATGAACAAGAGATCACACCACTAACGTTATCCTTTGTAAAGAGGGATGTTAATTCAAATACTATTAGACTCCAGAGTGATGCATACTACTTATCATTTCAAAACCAATGGCATTTTAACCTTTGTGATGTTTCAATTGGTAATGTGATCTTGAATGTTGAAGAAGGGAAAGTTAAATTCGAAGCGCAAGCAAGTGGGTTTGATTTCAACTTTAAAAAAGATGGTTCAGAGATTAGGGAAAGAAAGAGTAATGGATTCAGAGGCCCAAGAGTCTCTAACCCTGGATCATCAGGATCAACTTCTTTTAGAGGAAGAGGTCGTGGAAGAGGTTTATTCAAAAAATGAAAGACAGCTTGAAGAACAATAACGAGGTATAGCACTATTTATACAAAATTAATGATAAAGTTACTAAGAAGCTTCTTTTGTAGTCAGTTTTGTCCTTTTGATCGATCAAAGAGGAATATGGTAGAGGATATGTTAGAGTATTTCTAAGTCTTGAAATATCTAAGCCAATGATTTTACTAAATCGATTATTATCATTTATAATACTATCGAATTATACAAGCTGCTGTACCTAATATAGTTAATCCCAGCAGTACTACTAATATAATTTAAAATATATTATAATTCAATATGAATTAAATAATTTGGCAAGCTGTACTGAGCTTTCCATTTAATCAATTCAAATTTGAGCTTGAAGATTCTTTTAAGCATTAAACCGTCGGAAATGCCACGGTAAGATTACAAGTCTCTCGCAGTTTAATTTCCCAAATTTTCAACTCACTCAACAAAGGATCTTTGGCCGAGTGGTTTAAGGCGTTCGACTCAAGATCGAATATCGTAAGATGCAGGCGTTCGAATCGCCTAGGATCCATTATTTTTCATATTTTTTTTGCTACAATTTCTTTCAAACAATTGAGTGTTAAAGCCATTGGATGATTATTAGTTTGTAAGTCAGTTTTGTAATCGATTGCTTCTATTTTGCTTATGGGGTTGTGTTCCTTTGGTTTATGTTCATTATATGGAAATTTAATTGAATATACATGTGGAAAAAAAAGTAAGCCCTTAGCTTTAATACTATAAAAAAATCCAATCCAACCCAATCAACAAACGGGCACAATGACACAAGTGTTCAGTGCACCTGGGAAGGCTCTTTTGGCAGGTGGATACTTAGTTTTGGATAGACAATTTGACAGTTATGTGGTTGCACTTTCAAGTAGAATGCATGCAGTGGTCAAGAGTGAAAAGGCTGATTCCATAACTACAATCACTGTGAAAAGTCCTCAATTCCTCCAAGGAGAATGGTCTTATGATATAGATGTTTCAGATTTATCTATTAAGTCATCTTCTTCTACGAATCCTTTCGTTTATAATACCATTTTGACCACTCTTTCATATTTCAAACCAACAACTAACATCAAACTTACAATCACCATCTTTTCAGACTCAGGTTATCATTCGCAAGAAAACGTTACCTCAAGAAGATCTGGCTCTAAAGAATTCACATATCATTCTGCAAAGATCACTGAAGTTGCAAAGACCGGTCTTGGATCATCAGCTGGTTTAGTCACTGTCTTAACCACTGCTTTAGTATCACAATACTCTCAGGAATTTGACATTAATTCTCCATCGATTTTGAAAATCATTCATAACTTAGCACAAATTGGTCATTGTCAGGCACAGGGGAAAGTAGGGTCCGGATTTGATGTTGCTGCTGCCACTTTTGGCTCAATTGTTTACAAGAGATTTGATCCTTCATTGATCAACAACTTGAAACCATTAAGTGACATTGGACTTGAAGAATACCACAAACAGATTAAAAACTTGGTCGATGAAATCAATTGGGATATAAAGAATGATAGAGTGACATTACCACCAAGGATCAGATTGATCATGGGTGATATAAAAGGTGGGTCCAATACTCCTAAATTAGTGTCAAAAGTATTAGAATGGAGGAAAACTGATGATGAAAGTCCCGAAATTTACTCATCCTTGAACATTGCAAACTTGAAATTGATCGATTCCTTAAGTAAGATCAATGAGACATCAAAAGAGACCATTGATTTCATCTCAAATCATAATTCTTCCCAAATTTTAACATCTTCAAATCCAAAATTGTCACCTTTCAAAGACATTATCAATGCCATTTCTACAATTCGTCATAATTTCAGAGAAATCACAAAGAGATCTGGTGCAGACATTGAACCACTAAAACAAACAAAGCTTTTAGATGAATGTTTAAAAATTCCAGGTGTCCTTGCTGGTGTTGTACCAGGTGCAGGTGGTTATGATGCTATCAGTTTATTAATCTCTGAAGATGCCATTGAAAACTTACACAATTTAACCAAAACCAACCCAATTTTCGCTAATGTTTCTTGGTTAAACCTTTCAGAAGAAGCTGAAGGTGTTAAAACTGAAAGAATTGAAAACTATATCGAATTACTATAGAATTTAAATGCTTAATTATACAATCATTTACACTGTATATTACTCTTATATACTTAATGGTAGACGAATCCGGGTAACACCTTACAACACCGCTTAAATTTTCCCGCCAAATTTCTCGATTTTTTTGTGCCAACAACGAAGTTAAAACAATTCGTTAAAACATTCTTTTGTATCCGGTGACCGTTCAATTGTGGGAACATCTCATTGTCGATTTTTGATAAATTGGATCTTTTCATTTGCTATTTAAGTGCTTTCCTCCCCCACGTGATTTTTTTAGCTGTTGCAATTTTAACTGCCCCCCATTCACTTGGATTCATTCAAAGGGATTTCAAAGATCGTTGCCACTCCACTAAGACATAATTCCATAGTGTGGACATGAACATTCTACGGACCCGCTACTCTTTGCCTCTCACGAGACTGGCAAAGAGCCAGGCTCGTACTAGAGTACCTCTTATATCCAGACATTTCAGCTCATTGAGTCCTCTACGCTTCCACCACTCTAATGGTGTCTTCAACTCCAGTAAGAAGGATGATAATGAGAACAAGAAGGATGATGATGATAAGAAGAAAGATGATAAGAAGAAAGAGATGTCTCCAAGTGATTACTTCAAATCCAAGGAGTTCCAGAGAAGTCTTTACGTTACTATTGGGTTAACAGTGTTCTTCTACTTGATCACCCCAAATGATACTGGTTCACAAAGTGTATTAACATTTCAAGAGTTCAAGACCAAATACCTAGAGAAGGGTCTAGTTGAGAAAGTTTATGTGATAAACAAGTATCTTGTTGAAGCTGAATTAAGACCTGAAGCTGCTGATAACAGAATTTCCACTTTTGGTGGTAAACCTTTAGTGGCCTTCACTATTGGTTCTGTTGATGTCTTTGAAGAACAAGTTGATGAAATTCAAGACCGTTTAAGAATCCCTCCAACTGAACGTATTCCTGTTCATTATGTTGAAAGAGCCTCTGTTTTAAATTATTTATTACCATTCCTACCAACTGTGTTGTTATTAGGTGGGTTGTTCTATATGACCAAGAGAATGCAAGGTGGTCCAGGTGGTCAAGGAGGACCAGGTGGTATGTCCAACATCTTCTCCGTTGGTAAGAGTAAAGCCAAATTGTTTAATCAAGAAACTGATATTAGAGTTAAATTTAAAGATGTTGCTGGTTGTGATGAAGCTAAAGAGGAAATTGTTGAATTTGTTGAATTTTTAAAGAAACCACAAAAATATGAGAGATTAGGTGCTAAGATTCCAAGAGGTGCCATTTTATCTGGTCCACCAGGTACTGGTAAGACTTTATTAGCTAAGGCAACAGCTGGTGAAGCTGGTGTTACCTTTTTATCTGTTTCTGGTTCTGAATTTGTTGAAATGTTTGTTGGTGTTGGTGCTTCAAGAGTTCGTGATTTGTTTGCTACTGCTAGAAAGAAGGCACCAGCTATTATCTTTGTTGATGAAATTGATGCCATTGGTAAAGAAAGAGGTAAAGGTTCCATGGGTGGTAATGATGAAAGAGAAGCAACTTTGAATCAATTGTTAGTTGAAATGGATGGGTTTGAAAGTTCAGATCATGTTGTTGTTCTTGCTGGTACCAATAGAGCAGATGTCTTGGATCCAGCTTTGATGAGACCAGGTAGATTTGATAGACATATTACTATTGATAGACCAGATATTGAAGGTAGAAAGGCCATTTACAGAGTTCATTTACAAAAATTGAAATTATTGATCAATAAAGATGGTGTTGTTGAAGAGAAAAACAATGAATTAAGTGGTAGATTAGCAGCTTTAACTCCAGGGTTTTCAGGTGCTGATATTGCTAATGCATGTAATGAAGCTGCTTTAATTGCAGCAAGACATTCTGATGAATATGTTGAATTGAAACATTTTGAATATGCCATTGAAAGAGTCATTGCAGGTTTAGAGAAAAAATCTAGAGTTTTATCTAAAGATGAAAAAAAAGTTGTTGCATATCATGAAGCTGGTCATGCTATTTGTGGTTGGTATTTAAGATTTGCAGATCCATTATTAAAAGTTTCAATTATTCCAAGAGGTCAAGGTGCATTAGGTTATGCACAATATTTACCACCAGATCAATATTTATTATCAGTGGATCAATTTAAAGATCGTATGACTATGGCTTTAGGAGGTCGTGTTTCTGAAGAATTACATTTTAAATCTGTAACTTCAGGTGCTCATGATGATTTTAAGAAAGTTACAAATATTGCTGATTATATGGTTACTAAATTGGGTATGTCTAAGAAAGTTGGTTATATTTCATATGATGGTGATGATCAAGGTGGATTTCAAGTTAATAAACCATTTAGTGAAAAGACTTCAACTATTATTGATCATGAAGTTAAAGCTTTAATTGATGAATGTTACAAGAGATGTCAAGATCTATTGATTGCTAAGGCTGAAGATGTTGAGAAAGTTGCTCAATTATTATTAAAGAAGGAAGTTTTAACTAGAGATGATATGGTTGAACTTTTAGGTCCAAGAGAATGGAAAGAAAATGAAACTTTTGAGAAATATTTGAATGGTGGTAAAGAGGATTCAACTCAAGAGAAGGAAACTTGAAGACGAAGAAAAAGAAGATAAAAATACTTTCTGTACATAGATTATGATAAGAAAAGAAGAAAATGGAATTCAAAAACTTTAGTTGTATTTTATGCTTATTGATGTAAATGGAAACGTTGCTCTTAGCAATACCTGATGATGATGGAGTGTGCTGTGGTAGTCAGAAAGTCTCCTCTTCAATGTTGATATCAGCCTCAATATCTTCAGGAACTTGAAACCCTTCTTCAGTATTATATAAAATTTCTTGAATTTTAATCAAAATATCCTTTAAAGAAGGATGTTCTAAATTTTCATCATTTAATAAATCATTAGTAGTTTCAGTTAAAATTTCAATTTCTCTAAGTTTATTAAAATAAAAATTTCTTTCAGTTTCTAAAGTATCCAATGCAATTTTATATTCATCTAATTCAGATGATAATTCCTTTAATTGTAAAGTTTTTTCATTTAATTCAATTTCTAATTGTTTATTCATTGGATTTGATATTGAAGATACTCTTGAATTTGGATTTGAATTCTGACTTGATATTCTTGATCTTTGTAAAGTATTAGATGTGGTGTGTGTGGTGTGTGTTGTGGTGGTGGAGGAAATTGGTGTTGTACGGCGTGATGATTGTGCATTGACAGATGAAGCTCTCGAGGATCTGACACTTGATGGAGTTGAACCAGGAGCAGACGTAGACATAGAGGGAGCCACATACTTTCTTCTTGAATTTGGATCATATTTAGTTTCATCTTTATTCTCTTTCCAAAATTTTCTTATCCATTGAAAGAATTCTAAATTATCTTGAAATTTACATTTAATTAATCGATCAATAGGGATTGATTTATTAATCTTATGTCTTTGAAAAGAATTTTGAAGTATTTTATAATTGTTTAAATATTCATATTCTTTTAAAGTATCAAATTTTACTTTATTCATTGGAATATCAAGATAAATTGAATCTAAAATTTGACAATAAGCAGCACCAGATCCCATTTGTTCAACTTTTGTATAGTTTAAGTCCAATAGATCATTGACCCAATTCAAAAGATCAACACGTGATTCACCAGACATGATTGAAGTGTGTTGATAATGGGGTTTTGTTACCGTGTTTTTGTTATGTTTTTTGTTATGTTTTGATGATTTTGGTGATTTGAGCACCACCCGCGAAAAATTAACAAAAAGATCAACATGATCTCATTAACGATGAAACAATGATGAATTGGTGATGGATTAGTGATAAAGTGGATAAAGTATCACCAAATGTTTGAAATTGAACTAAAACAATTGAAAAGACAGGTTTTATATTGAAAAAGATCAAATTGAGGTGTTATAGCTGATCTACAATAAAGAGTATAACAGGATAACAGTACAACAGTATAACATCAAATGTATATGATTTAACTAATAAATAAGAATAAATAAGATTTAAGAATAAATAATGACCATTTAAGCCAGTGGGTTGAGTATAAATAAGTAGGATCTGGTCTAAGTAAAAGAATCAATGATCCCAAGGATGTTTCAATCCCTATAATTAACATTAGTATAAATACCCTCATAAGAAACTAAAATGAAGTAAACTCACCAACATAACCATTCCATCTTGTTTCACACGATATAAAATCCAGAAAATTGCCATTGCACCAAGTCCTTTACTAATAATTTTTGAAGCTAATGGAATATTTGGAGGAATTGGAGGTGCATGACGAATATATTTAGGAGCTGGACCATGAGAACTGAATCTTGATAATGTTTGTTTCATTGTTGGTGATTTGTTTGTTTGTTTGTTTGTTTGTTTGTTTGTTTGTTTGTTTGTTTGTTTGTGTGATTGTTTCTTTAAAGTATTGAGCCTTCTTCTTCTTTACTTGTCTCTTAACTTATCAGTAGTAAAAGAGTCCTTCCTTCTATTTCTTAACTTATCAGTAGTAAGAATAGTCCTTTCTTCTTCTCCTTCTTTTTTCTGGTTTTTTTTACAAAAAATGGGGGGGGGGGGTGATTATGATGCTGCCCTTACCAGAAGTGTTAATGACACGTAAAGTTTATGGCAGATCATATAATTTAAAGAATTTGAAGAAACAAAGAAAAAGTATTAGGATAAGTGAAAGAATTATTATAATTAGGAGAAGTTAAATTAGGGAAAGGTTCATTTTATTGATTCAGATCTTTATAGATTATAACTCACTCTAATTAAATTCCATAATTTAATTCTTTATGTATACGTAAACAAGTTGATTAATTTATCTCTTTAAGGATTTAATCTATTTATTTAATCAAAGAATTATCCATTTAATCTATTAATTCAATGTATATACTATAACCAGTAGTAGTACTAGTAGTAATATTGTTAAACATCAATTTAAATATTCAAAGGGATCTTATATATAATTAATTATATTATATAATATAAGATCCAATAATGTTATGAAATGATGTAATGATCTGCAATTAGATGTAAATATATGTAATTAAACGCAGATAGATGCAATAAGGAACCACAGCAACATGTTTATTGACACGTTAATTCTTATAATTAACCATACTTTAAAAATTGACAGATCATGCATATATATTGTTTGATCCACATAAACTCGCATATATTATTTATTTTGATTTTCTTAATTAAGGACATTCCAAAGTTTAAAAAAAGACACCAAAATTCCAAAAAATTAAAAAAAAAAAAAAAAAAAAAAAAAAAAAAAAAAAAAAAAAAAAAAAAAAAAAAAAAAAAAAAAA
>JAKUAB010000088.1:0-15621 GCA_030579075.1 Taiozyma dajiaensis | reverse complement strand
CTGCTCCAGGTTCTCATGCTAACCAAGATTACCATCAAGTTTGGTTGAACTCTCCTGAAAGACAAGAAGTGTTGAAGGAGTTAAACAGAATGGAAAGAGAATTAGTTAATATTCCGGTCGATGAATCTGTTGGTAAAGAAGAGTTTGCGGCCCCATTGTGGTTACAATACATTGTCGTTACTAAGAGAGTCTTTGAACAATACTGGAGATCACCAACTTTTGTTTACTCCAAGTTATTTTTGGCTATTTCAGCTTCTATGTTTATTGGTTTCTCATTCTTCAAGGCCAACACTTCTATGCAAGGTTTACAAAATCAAATGTTTGGTTTCTTCATGTTCTTGGTTACGTTCAACCCACTGTTACAACAAATCTTACCATATTTTGTAAAACAAAGAGATTTGTATGAAACCAGAGAAAGACCTTCAAAAACCTTCTCCTGGATTGCCTTCATTGCTGCTCAAATCACTGTTGAAATTCCATGGAACATTTTGACTGGTACTCTTGCCTTTTTGACCTTCTATTATCCAGCTGGTTTCTATAACAACGCCTCTCCATCAGGTACAACTGCTGTACATGAAAGAGGTGCTTATGGTTGGTTCTTTGCCGTCTTATACTTTGTTTTCATTGGTTCCATGGCCCACTTAGTCATTTCTCCACTACAATTGGCCGATGCTGCCGGTAACGCTGCTTCATTGATGTTCACTTTAGCTATCACTTTCTGTGGTGTCTTGGTTGGTCCAAAGAAACTACCTGGATTCTGGATATTCATGTACCGTGTTTCTCCATTGACTTATGTCGTTGATGGTTTCCTTTCTAATGCATTTGCTGATAACACGGTTCACTGTGCCTCTAACGAATGGATTAGATTAAATCCTCCTTCTGGTATGACCTGCGGTGAGTACTTAAATGAGTACATAACTAAAGCTGGTACTGGTTACTTGTTGGATGCAGATGCTACTACTGGATGTCAGATGTGTCCAATGTCCTCTACTAATGATTTCTTAGCTGAGATCTCTTGTAGATATGATCTAAGATGGAGAAATGTTGGTATCTTCATGGCCTTCATTGCCTTCAACATTGCTGGGACCTTTTTCTTTTACTGGTTGAGCAGAGTTCCAAAGAAATCTTCAAGAGTTCAAGAGCAATCACATGATGAGACCAAGAGTGTCTCTGCTTCACCAGTTGGAAAAGATGATGAAAAATCTTCGAGCTCTGTTTAGAATAATCCACCCTGAGTTTCCTCCATTATTGTCATTATCATTAGATCATTTCCAAGAATTTTTTTTTCCTAGTGGATTTTTATTCATTTACATTTTGATAAGTCCAGTTGCGTTTTTTTTCTCAATTACAATGCTGTTCTAATTTATAAATAGCTGATTAATAACTATACCCTGTTAAAACTTTTCTATATTGTAAGAATCTCTGATAGACTAAGACGCTGCATACCTACACAAAGAGTATACAACAATAAGGTGTTTCATTCACAGATAAATAGAGCTCAACCTGTCTACTTAGCAACGTCTGTGGATAAGTGGGTATTGTAGAATGTTTCCCATAATTCCACAGCTTCTTTCTGACTTTCGATAGTTGACTCTAAGAAGATCTCAATTGAGTTTCTAAAATCATGAATTCTATCAATCTCAAAAGTTTCCATTTCCTCTTTAATCGTGGAACTCACTTGATCAAATTTCTCCTTGATTGTCTTTTGTTTCTGTTCCACAGCTGTGACTTCTGCTTTCAATGCGTTGATCTTGTCTGTTTGAGTTCTGTTATACTTCATGGCCTTGTCATACGAGGCTATTCTCTTCCTCAATTCAGCATCTGTGTTGGACAGTGACAACAATATTTTGTCTCTTTGTTGGAATGTGGTTCTGATACTTGAAATTACACGTTGGTATTCGTCTAAGGTGGAACCCAAAGTTAGCATGTCCTGCAATGACAATCTATCTAATAGGTCTTTGATTCTTAGTTGAGTATTTGAAAATTCTGTAAATAGATCCGTTGAGGTCTTCGAGATTTCCAAGTCAGCTAGAACACTTGTGATATTTGCAAATTCTTCAGTGACAATAGCCAGGTCATTCCTTTGTACCACTATCGTTTCCAAATTTCTCAAGAATAGTTTAAATTGTTGGTCAAGGGCCTCAACATATGATTTCTTATCTTTGAAGTATAGATCCGGTTCAACGATCTTTGGCGTAAAGGAAAAAGCGCCACCAATAGAGCTTAAGAACCCTCCAGAATTGTTATTCAAGCTACCATCAGTATCAACTTCAGTAAAAATTGAATTAGCTGCAACGGCCTTCTCACGTTCCCTTGCCTCAGATGTGAATCTTTCACTTTGTAAAAACATGATGAAATCAGGATCTTTCTGCAAACGAACACTTTGGGAGATCTTGACTAACATTCTCTCCAGTGCTAATCTTCTGCCCTCAATAAAATCTTCGTTAAATCTCCCCACTGCTTGTTTATCTGGTGGAGGTGGGATGATTTTGCCAGGGTGTGTAGCTTGTAATTGACGGTGCAACCATCTGAAATCTCTGTATCTTCTAGACACAACTGTTTGTTCCGATTGGAATAGCTCTGAATCTGTCCTTGTACGAACACTATACACGATATGAGCACCAGTTAATTCACCAACTTTTATAGGATCACCAACGCTTATATCTAGTTTGATGGCTGGGTTTTCAAGTTCTTTGGCTCTCTTCTGTATTCTCTCTTGTTGTATTTTCAATTGTTGTTGGTCCTTTGGTGGGGTGTCTTTGGAGATTGGCTTAATATTGTTAGTTTTCTGCTTCAATGGAGATAGTGGAGTTCTATTGATTTCAAACAATGGGGCGTCAGCCTGTCTTAACAATTTCTCAGCTGGAGTTTCCTTATCATCATTGGATGTTTCATCATTGTGAGAGAGCCCCAGTGGACCCAGAGGTTCAGACTCTTCAGGAGTTGAGGCAATAGCTTCCTCCACCGTTTGTTTAATAGGATGACGGCGAAGTCTTGGAGCCTTGTAGACGTTTTGGCGGCGAACTTTCGAAGGGGACAATGGACCACTGCCAGTGGAACTTGAAGAAGGTTTGGAAGGCTCTTTCTCTTCCACCTCACCAGCATCAGGTAAATGAAGACCTTTTGTAGTGTCTTTGAATAGAGATTCGTCCTTCTTTGGAGAAATCGGGGTGGTAAAAGGAGAAACACCGGTCTCGTTGTCTTTAGTCAGAGTAGATAGGAGTTCCTCCTTGTGCTTCTGCTCCTCAGCTGCAAGATCTTCCTCCACCTCTTGCTTGGTCTCTTGTTTATTCGTTTTATCGAATTCTTCCTCGTCTTCAGTTGACTGTTCCTTGTGTGATTCGTTGATATCGCTGTCCTGTAATGTTTTGCTCAACTCGTCCACCACTGGGGCTTCGAGGACGGTTGCTTTGGAAGCAATTGGATTTGCACTAACAGCATCGTCCCATTCAGAGGCTTCGAGTGGATCTGTAGACATTCTTGGTGTTAAATGGTGACAAATGTGCCATAAGAATCTCAACCTGGTTTACAACATTAAAGCCTTCCCTTAAATCAACAAAAATGATACCCGCGAAATCTCCCGAGACTTGGTCAAAATGTGAATAAGACAAACTTCACCTTAAGAAAGGATCAGCGTTAACTCTCACTCCACAATGAGTGAACTACGGAGCAGAAAGGGCAGGAAGAAGTCCCAGAAGAAGGAGACACCAATTATGCGCATGGATCAGGAAAAGGGGGAACCAAAGGCCGCCTATTGGAGAAATTACTCGCTGTGGAACATCTGGGTCGCTAGTACCATCTTGAAAGTGTTATTGTTTGACACTTACCATTCAACGGACTTTGACGTCCATAGAAACTGGCTAGCTATCACCAATTCACTGCCTCTGAACAAGTGGTACATCGAGAAAACCAGTCAATGGACGCTGGATTACCCTCCATTCTTTGCCTATTTTGAGTGGGTTCTTTCTAAGTTCGTGCCAAATGTTGTTAGAGAGGACGGTTGTTTGGATATTGTTGAGGTAGGTCAGTACGGTTGGCCTACTGTTGTGTTCCAGAGAACCACTGTCATTGTCACGGAGATTCTCTTATTCGCTGTGCTGCAGAGTTATATCAACCTGAGTGAGAACAAGACTTTGACTTTCATCGTGGCTGCTTCATTGGTTCTATCTCCAGGTTTACTGATTGTTGATCACATGCATTTCCAATACAATGGTATGTTATTTGGTATCCTTGTCAGTGTAATTCTTGCCGCGAGACAAGGTCATAATTTCCTGATGGCTGCCTTGTTCGCTATATTGTTGTGTTTCAAACATATATTTTTATACTTAGCACCAGCTGTGTTTGTTTACTTGTTAAGAGTCGAAGTTTTGGATTTCAAACAGAAGAACATTATCAAGTTTATCAAGTGGGAAAACTTGTTTAAACTGGGTAGTATTGTCATCACTATATTTGGTGTGGCATTCGGTCCATTTGTTTACAATGGCACAATTGTGGAACTATTCCAGAGATTATTCCCCTTCTCAAGAGGTTTAACACATGCTTATTGGGCTCCAAACATCTGGGCTATCTATTCATTTGTTGATAAACTGCTTGTTAATGTTCTGCGCATCCCAATCTTGAACAAGACTTTATCCAGGTTTGTTCCAACCCCATCAGTTACTGATATTCAATGGAAACTTAACACTATTGGTAATACTGGTACCCGAGGTCTAGTTCAAGATGTGTTCTTTGTTATTTTGCCAGACATCCCACCAAGAGCCACTTTCCTACTGACCTTATTCTATGATATTCTATCTGTCATTCCAATCTTAATACAGCCAAACTTCAAGAGATTTATCGGTGCTTTGACTTTAAACGCATATGCTTCGTTCCTATTCGGCTGGCACGTCCATGAAAAGGCCATAATGTTGATCATAATTCCCTTCACTTTCTTAATCAATGAAAGAAGATTGCTGAGATCATTCCTAACTTTGGCCGGGGCCGGGTATGTGAGTCTTTTCCCTTTACTACCTAATCAAAACTTAATCAAACAATTGTACACGTTCATTTGGTTCATTATTTATTCATTATCATTTACTGAGGTGTCAAGACATAAGACATCAACAAAGAGAATCTTTTTAAGTGATCGAATCTCCTTTGTTTACCTAATAGGGTTGATCCCAATGGTTTCGACTGTCTTTTTGATCGACTTGTTCAAAAATAGATATCCTCTTCTGGCCAAGTTTGAGTTCGTTGGGTTGATGATTTATAGTGTCTATTGTGGGATTGGTGTTATTTTCAGTTGGTTTGGCCTAAGTTGGTTATACTTCTTTGAAGAGTCAATTTGGGAAAATGGTGATGACAACATCTGAAAACACACACGGACATAATAACATCTCAAATATTGCTCTTTTTCATCCTCTTAATACAAAATGGACAGTACCATTTCCCTCTTGGTGCTCTTGCAAGACCGATACAACTGTAGTGGAACCACTCTTTAGGACACTTCTCGTTATCACAAGCGACCATATCCCCATATGCAGGACCGTTACAAATACAATAGCTCTCTTCGTTTTCCTCCATTTGAATAACATTGGCCTTTATTTGGATCTTTTGAGCTTTCTTCTGTGCCTTGGATTCTCGTTTAGCTGCAACTACCTTTTCTTTCTTTGAACGTTGTTTGGTAGCTTCTTGTTTAGCTTTCAATAGAATTGTTCTCTTTGCATTGGTGTCAGTTTCGGGAGTTGGGAGTGGATATTTTCTAGGTCTGCCTCTTTTTCTCTTCGGTGTTCCTATAACATCAGATTCTTTAGAGACTTTAAATGGTGAGCCTGATCTTTTAATTCTAATCTTTGGTACATCTGAGGTATTCATGTTTAAATTCAGTTTTATTTTAGAGACATTGGTTGACGTTCTCTTATTGGATCTTTGGGCATGCTTTGACAAATTAGATCTCATCTCAATTTCGTTCTGATATAATTTATGATCATGTTCCAATTGTTTGTGTTGGTTATCAAGTCTCAGTTTGGCTATTTTGATACTGGCACCGATAGATTTAGCCTCGACAAGGGATTCATTCCTTATACTTTTCATCTTGTTAGATATCTGAATGATCTCTTTTGTGAGTACTCTAAATTGATTCTTGGGTAGACCATCTTGATCCAATCGTCTTATCTTATCCTTAAGTTGATCTTTCAACGAATTATAAGATATATCCAATGACTGAGTGAGCCATAACTTCCTGATGATGTCTGAGGGCAGGTGATCCACAAAGGAGACAAAGGACATCCGAACGTCTGTTTCTGGGTACATTTCCATCGACGGCGGCTAATAATTTGTAAAAAGTTTCAAAAATTTGGAAAACCATTCAACTTGAACAATATAATAAATTGGGGATCCCAAAACAAAACTGATTTTCGCGTATGTGGTGTCTGGGTGTTTACGTGCGTGTGATTATGTAATCTACAAAACGGAGGCCGGGCTCATAACTCAAGAACCCAAGACCTGGTAAGCCCACGCAACCAATAAAGGGCCGAGTAATTTTAGTTTTTGTCATTTTCAAGTTTTTCCCAGTAGAAATTGAGACTTTCCAATCACCAAAAGAAAAAATTATAGAAAATTTGGAAAACTTCCAAAGGTTCTTCTCCAGCACTAAAAGTCAACAATGTTCTCCTCAATCAGATCATCTGTTAGATCTAACATCGTATGTACTTAATGGGAAGAATAATGTGTTTCCAAGGGACTTGTGTGTGTGTTTATGTTTATCTTTCAATCTTGTTTTCCTATTGTGTTGCTCGAGATGGATTGTTTGTTGATAATTCTTAATGCTTCATTGGTCAATACCGAATTGAAGAAGTTTTGATCATTCAATACTGGTTAAAAATGCCCATTGATACCCTCAATTTAAACATTAAGAACTATAAGCAAACGAGATATATGAATGAAAGGTTTCAAAAGTACTTTTATTTATTTGCTTCTATTACCCATTTTGGTCCCAATATCTATACAAGAGATATCATATGAATCAAGACAAAAATAACAAAGGAAAGCATCGAAACATGACCATTATCAAACAAAAAGAAGTGCCTCCTTGGAATCATTATATCTTCTTTTTTTCTCTTGACATGATTACAAGTTACTAACCGCGCGCCTTTTAGAAACAGTTCTCAACTTCAGCTAGACAAGCTGCCGCTGAACCAACCTCAATGGCCAAAAAGGCCATCACCGCTGGTGTTGCCGCTTCAGGTTTAGCTGCTTCATACATGCTATATGAAGACTCTGTCTTTGCTGATGCCATGACCGCTGCTGAACACGGTTTGCATCCTCCAGCTTACAACTGGTCCCACAACGGTATGTTTGACACTTTTGATCATGCCTCAATCAGAAGAGGTTATCAAGTTTACCGTGAGGTTTGTGCCGCTTGTCACTCTCTAGACAGAGTCGCTTGGAGAACTCTAGTTGGTGTCTCCCATACCAACTCTGAAGTTAGAGCCTTTGCTGAAGAATTTGAATACGATGATGAACCTGATGACCAAGGTAACCCAAGAAAGAGACCAGGTAAATTAGCCGATTATATCCCAGGTCCATATGCCAATGAACAAGCCGCCAGAGCTGCTAACCAAGGTGCTCTACCACCTGATTTATCCTTGATCGTTAAGGCTAGACACGGTGCTTGTGATTACATCTTTTCCCTATTGACTGGTTACCCAGATGACCCACCAGCTGGTGTTGCCTTACCACCAGGTTCAAGTTACAACCCATACTTCCCAGGTGGTGCCATTGCTATGGGTAGAGTTTTATTCGATGACTTGGTTGAATACGAAGATGGTACTCCTGCTACTACTTCTCAAATGGCTAAAGATGTCACCACTTTCTTAAACTGGGCTGCTGAACCAGATCATGATGAAAGAAAAAAATTGGGTTTGAAAGCCATCGTTCTATTGTCTGCATTATACCTAACCTCCATCTTGGTCAAGAAACAAAAATGGGCTGGTATTAAGACCAGAAAATTCGTTTTCAACCCACCAAAGAAATAAAAATAGTTAAAAAAATTACTTAAAAACCCCAAAGGATTACTCAACTTTGTGTTTAATCCTTTGATGTTCATAATATTCAGTTTTTTTGTCAATAATTTTTTATTTTATTTCAGTTTATTCTTTTGGTGTTATTTTATTTTGGGGGGAAAAGATCTATGAGATGAAATGTGGATCTTTTGAGATACAAAACAGGTGAGAGGGTGTTTGAAGAAAGAGAGAAAGAGAGAGTTAGAAAAGAAAAGGAGGTGATTTTATTATTCAGGTCATTACCATAAAAAGATCCTTGTTTTTAAAACCAAAAAATCATATTTATACTTTTAACGAGATGAAGGTTGAATGAAAGAAGGAAAGAAAAGAACATTAGAAAGACAGAGATGTATGAAAATCCGGATTGACAATAACTTTTATCGTTATGTTAATATCACTGAAAAACAACACTTTTTTTTAAAGACCCAGTTCTATTGTTTTAGGGATTTCAAATCCTTAAATCTTGAACACCATTGCATATATATATTTTTATACTTTAATTTATTGGGTTGTTTCTTCCGATGTTTCAATTGATATCGGTTTGTATTCCTGGATTATCTTTCATTTTGGTTTCCAAAAAGTTTGTGGTTCTTTGTCAATATAACTCCGTACAACTTACATAATATCATGGCTTCAAGTCTTTTTTTATATATACAGTTAGATTTTCGAATGAGTTCCAAAGCTGTAGTCCTGCACATTGGTATGTTTTTTTTAAAAAAGCAGCTTATATTTGGGAATTAATTCCTGACTTACGTTATATGTCGTCAATATTCTTCATTACAAAAAGACAACTAGATGAATGCGGTAAAAACTAGTGTTATCGCATAAAATGTTCAATAGAAACAAAATGGGAGTTTTAAGGGAACAATACCAATAGGTTGATCTCTCAGAAGATGGTCTGTGAGAGGAAATTGGCGACCTTATCTATATGTGTTGTCCATGGGAGTCAGTTTTTGTGTTAAAAAGACAACGAAAAAAAATAAGCTCCGCGACGGGGAATTGAACCCCGGTCTACCATGTTCTGTCAGAATTAACGACAAACGGTGATTCTAGCCACTAAACTATCACGGATTCTTGTTGTTCAACGTTTTAAACCATTTTCACCATAATTTGCATTTATATATCAGTCCAAATCAAGTCCAAATCCATGGTTTTGTCCCACTCATTAATGAGATCGAAGAAGAGGTCGTATGTACATAGAGTAACTGATAGAACATGTCAGCTCTCAATACAATAAGGGTTAGAAGCTTATGGGAGATGTAACCTGTCAAAGATGCTAATCTATACCTTCAACAGGCTACTAGGAGAATAAAAGAGACATCTGAAATTTTCCACACAAGTGAACTTCCAAGACTGATGAAAAACTAAGCTTACTGTGATGAGGACTGAACAAGTTATCAAGCTGTGAAGATAGACAACAAGAAAAATGAAATAAGATACAAGAAACATGAAGACATTAATAGACTTGCTAGAAACCTTTTATAATGAAACATGAATATTTAATTTGTGAGGTTTAATTAGCCGGCCTCTGAATACAACTTTTACGTACTGTAAGGAAAAAAGCTTTTAATTAGTTACACTGACGTTAATTTTATCATGTACCTATATAGACGTGTATTATAATTATCAGACGTGATCAGCTTGTTATTCTGACTGACCCTAATTATATGGAAACATCTGATGCTGACTGGCAGTTGGTTGTGCAGGTGGTTCTGCTGATGATGACTCAGATACTTCTTCGTTCTTGACAGTTGTGGCGACAGTTGGAGTTTGTGGAGATGAAAATGCTCTCCTGTTGATTGTGATTCTTGACCGTTGGTCAGAGATCTCAGGAATAAGCAGCATGGATTTAGCAGTAATTTTGTAAGGACCTGCTTCAGAATATCTGAAATGCTCTTTAAAATTGTAACTTAAATTAGCCCAATGCAATTAGCAGGCTTTAAAAATGATACTTACTTATAATGCTATATGTTACTTGGATCCATATGTTTAAAGAAATTTGGGTGATACTAGAGGATTCTTGACTGAGATAATTAAGTTGTGGCAAATGTTGGTGGTAAAAATGCAAAACCTTGCTGGTACACAATAATACAAGAGAGTAGCAAAAAAGAAAGGTTATTACTGAAAATGGATATAATTACGAGCATGTATAGTTAGTAATTCTGATCTTTGCCTCAAGAGTCAATATCGCACCTTGCAGATTACCCTCAAAATAATAAATTGTAAATCCTTTCATGCAATAATCTCGAAATCCTGAATTTGACATGATCTTCCCTGGTGACAACGGGTACATACTTAAATTCATATGATCTAGCATGGTTATATTATGCTCTTCCTTGATAACCTGATTCCTTGTAATTAAATTTTGGAAAGAAACACATGGGTACTTCAGTCTTCTGCTTCGAGTAAGTATTACCATCTTAAAGGCTGTCTGCCATAGTCAAATCTACTTCTATTTTACACCTTAAACCCACTTTGTACTGATACTGTGTTTGGGTGTATATGTTTGCTCTCTTACCTGCATACAAAATATTCATTTGTATGCCAGCATATATTAGGTGAAGGTTTCCATCATCTGTACTTCTCTAGTTATAGAGGATCGTGTTATAAGTTAGGAATTAGGAATTTAATCTTTATGACTTAAGATCTACTGAAATTTTGCGTCGTTTAAGGTTTGGAAGTGTCTCGAATCTAGTTTTGAATATTGAGGTATTATATTATATAATACCAGGTGTTTCCCCCTGACTTGCATAATGTTTAGGGCCTTCTCTTATGCGACCACCCTGGTCAGGTTTAGATGAACTTAAGTCCGGGGGGAAAGAAGGGAATAATAATATAAACCGAGTAATTAGTGACCCTCATTAATTAGGGAAAACACTATTGACTGGGAGATCAAGCTACGGGAGATTTTTACAAGAATAGAATATCTTTATCTTTTGTAAGAAACTGTGGTCAACTTTGATGTAATTTTGTCATTTTTTCGAAACGTGTGGTGGATCTTATTCTGTAATTGATAGTCACCCCAATGAAGATCTCTGATCTATGTGCCAAATTAAACTTAAAAGTTTTCCAATTTTGAACAGATCAATAAATATATTATGTCGAAAATTCTTACTTGAGCTATATATCAAGGAATAAATATCAACCAGTACTAGTATGTAGGCAGCTGGTACCCTCTTGCCGCATAAATGGAAGGTGTGCCCAGGTCATGGACAATAGCAAGCGTACTTAAAGATATTTTTTCAGTCCTGTGACAGGAGGTTATAGCCAGATCTGGACAGAGAATTACAAACGAATTGCATAATATTTCAAGGATCTCTTACAGCTTATTCGCCTAGAATGTAGAACGTTCTTAATATTGATGGTTCATTTGCAAGATTTATAACAACATCTCCATTCGTTTGCTTTAATAGACAATATCCGTTCAATATCAGCCTCGAGATCGACGCATCATGCCTCGAAAACGCATATCATCTTTCAGAGAAGAGGTTTTTATTCGCAAGATTTCAGTCTAAGGATTGGCAGGCATCATGAGGGAAGATTTTTGAGGCTGCAGGAATTATATCATCCATGTTAAGGGCCCTTTGAGATCCTGTTCCTCAAAAAATGAGCCCAGGTAAACAAGAATCAGTTAGATAGAGATCTTGTATAGTTGACCCCTGATAACCTTCGGTGAAAAGCACACCACTGTATAAGTTCCAATTAAGCTTATAAGTTCCAGATCTAATTAGTTTCAAAGCTTTTTGCTTAATTTAAGAAAATTCGATGGCGTAAGTTGGTACATGCAGGAAGATCGTCAATTTATGCAAATTCTGCGTCCACATACAGGACCCATATACTAACTTGATGATTAATATGATCAAGAACTTCATTAAAAGAAAAGAGATCTCAAGCATTCAGAGAGCGGACATGTGCTTGAGCTGGGAGTATATAAGAAGTATGGTTTGCTGGGGTTTAATTGCTTGAAATTATACCCTGTGTGTTTTTTTAAAAATAAACTTACTACAAAAATGGCTTTAGATGCCACTACACCATATAGACCTTTGAATTCTGTTGAAACTTACCACACTTTACTCAACTCCACCAATGTCTATACAAACTTCATTATAGGCTCTCAACTAAGCTTGGATGTTGGTGCCAATAAGGAAAAGATATTAGCCAGCTTGTTGGAGCTTGTGTCAAAGAGGGTGATCTTGAGATTGAATGTTACAGAATATAAAAGAAAACTATACAGTAAAGACATCAAGAACTTTGACCCAACTACTATAATTGAATTCAGTGAAAAGAACTATTCAATGGATCTATTGAATGAGCTACACACTGTCAAGTTTGAGTTAGGTGGTAAGAATCTACTGTGGAAAATTGTTGTAACTGCTGACAATTGGTTATTATTCCTAGCTGATCATACTTTCATCGATGGTAACACGGCTTCATTTGCCCTTGAAGAGTTAGTCTCTTTACTGAATGGTCAAGAAATTGGTGAAGACATTGACTTAGTTGAAACATTGAGTGAAATTGTCAAACCATCTACCCAATTCACTTTGAAAACTCTATGGAGTTTATATGTTCCAAATTCCTTTAACGATGTTTTCAACCGTTTAAAAGTTGGTAAAAATTCAAAATACTATCATTTAGGTACTACATGGAATTTGGATTATAAGCCACCAATGGATAATCCAACTTTTTATTCCCATAAGAGAGAAGTCGTCATTCCAAAGGAACAAGTAGATAGAATGAAGGTGCAGTTGAAGAAGCACGATGTTAAATTCACAAGTTATCTGGTTTATTCCATCTTGCAATCATTGTCTCAAATTACCAAAGATCCTGTCACAGGTTCCTTTGCCATTGACTTGAGAAGATTTCTAGACCATACTATTAAATCATATGGTATCTTTGTGAGTGCCCTATACATGAAATTCCCAATCAATGCATCAAGAGAAATTGACTGGAAGTACGTCAAGTATATCAATGATCAACTAAGTGAACCACACTTGAAAGAAGCTGCACAACTTTTAGGTATGCTTAACTATGTGAACCCAAAGAAATTTATAGAGTCATTGGCTGCTGCTCCAAGACAAAATACGTTCGAAATATCCAACTTGGGTATTAGAAAAGATTTCAAAGGTGAGGATATTTCAGTGCAAGACTTTGTATTTTCTGAACCTTCAAGTCCTATTGGACCTTATGTTTCTCATGATGTTATCTCTGGTTCCAGTCACATCAAAATCATGGTTGGGTGTGTTCCAGAATTCAAAATGTTCTTTGATACGTACTCAAAGACTTTCAAGAAGATGTTTACTTTCTACGAATGATTTTACAGGTGGGTTATGATATATATTTTTAGTTCAAGTGATTAATGATCTCTCTTTTATACGTTTGTGTTTATGTGTTTATTGGTATCTCTCATTCTGGCTTATTTCCTCTTGTAGTTTGATCATAGTGGCCTCTTTGAGATTAATTCCTCCTCTCCTTCTTTGACTCTTTTCCCAACTCTATTACAAGGCATGATCTTATCCTTTTACGAGAGTGGTGGTGCTGCCAAAACTCAATTATCTACCTTTTTTCGTGGCTTGTCAGGTATATAGTGCCTTGGTTAGTATTCGTACAATAGCGTTACCGTGTTTCGTTAAGACCTAATAAGCTCTGTATTACTGGTATTGATTTAGTTTGTCCTCTTCCTCTGCCTTAGATAAGTATCTCTACATACAATTTGATCTGTTTAATCTAAACTGCAGTTAATATCCAACTAAATCTAAGCTTCTTCAGAAATAAGTCACGTTAACTGATAAACTGGCTAATATCAAAGAACAAGTCAGATCAAATTACTTCAAAATCAACCAAAGTCACCAGAAGAAACAGCCAAAACCAACATCTTGGGCACAAAAGCAAAAGCAATAGCATTGTCAACACACACACACACCTTCTAGCACACACTCTCATTGTTTTTGTTGGTTAATCTTAAAGTTAGTACTCGTTTCAATCAAAAGTTTGGCAACGGGTCAATTAAAACTCTCCAAAATTGAAATGCTTTGAACCATTGAATAAGCGCTACACATGTGAAACCTTTGTAGTGTCAGTATCATAATTAAATTGAGTTTGCCGCCGACACCAAAATTGGCCAAAATAAGTAATTGAAAGCCAGAAGAAGAGAAATTATGTGTAGCAATAGCAACAATTGCTGATCATATGGTAGCAAATCTGATGAGAAGTTTAGAACTTAATAAGGCGCGTGATGTTTTGAGCATGTCTTGATTATAAGCTGATTCTGGTTTTAGGAAGAAGACGTCGATGGACAAAGTTGTATTTTCTTAAACATTTATTTATAGTTGAATAATTTCGCCAATTCATGATCCTTAATTCATCCCCGCTCCATGAATTCTTTGCCAATTATCTTCATGAAATCAGTACTAGAGGGCCAAAAAACGTAAAGAGATCAATAATATGTAATATATATATCAATTATATTTTAATATCGAGTTATGAGATTAATAGTACACATTTTAAAAAGAGAATATAATATTTGTCTCTCGAAATTCTAAATATTGGCAAAATCAATGAATATTTCCGCGGTGATTAGAACCTTCCCGACGCTAAAGTGGTGCTGTTCACTAATTATAATATAAGTTATAAACGGCTAGAGCAGCTGTTGAATAAATATTATCAGTCAAACTTATTGATAATATATTGTTATAAATCTTTGTTAAAATATATTGATATTATATAAATTTACTAATTGCATTTGTGCATATTGTGTTAAACTAATTTCTTTCCCCATGTTGAATAGACCTGACAAATTAAAGCCCACTGGAATATACAAGAGAAGTTTACAAAGAAATATTGTCTCTGTTTCATGATTATTAATATAAATCAAAAATTGTTCCATATATAATCTGATCTACTGTTTGATAAAAGCCAACATCAATTGCTGGTGAGTAAAGAAAATTCCCCCAGGATTATTGACTACGTCTACTTCAACCTATGTCTTGTCATATTTGGCTTCTAAGTTGTCTAATGTCTTCGAATTACTTGGGATTTCTTCAGTATTTCTCTTTTTTTCTGTCTTTTCATATTCATAATTTGTGTAGTTTCTTCAAATTTAGTGCAATAGCTTTCCATCGATCTTGGTAGACTTGACTTAGTGTAAAGTCTCGGATGCTTCTTTTAATCTTCAATTAGCCTGCTGGAGGTATCGATATCTTTTGCAAGATTCATCTGCCAAGGGCTTCTAACTCTGTTTCTGTTGAGATCTAAGAAGTTATGGCAGTTGTTTTACACAGAAAAGGCACAACGAGCTCTGTTAATTTGTTAAGAACCAATATGACGTAATCTCGGGTATATGAATCTGTAAATCCGTTACATTGACTTAAAGTGACACAAAAAGAATTCGAACCTTTGTGTCCAAACCAAATGATGTGTTATTTTTTGGTTCTTGCAATTTCCATCCTAGTTGAAGCGAAGTTAATTTCGATGGCGATTTAACAGCATGCTAAAGAAATATCAATAGGTTTCGAGTTTAGAATTTGTCGAAGATTTAAAAATATACACTTTCAGATTTTTCACCACATATTTATAACAGCTT
>JAKUAB010000087.1:0-16465 GCA_030579075.1 Taiozyma dajiaensis | reverse complement strand
TCATCCCAACCAAACCATTATCAGTTGAACCATTCACTGAATACCCACCATTAGGTAGATTCGCTGTCAGAGACATGAGACAAACCGTTGCTGTTGGTGTCATCAAATCTGTTGAAAAGGCTGAAGCTGGTGCCGGTAAAGTTACTAAATCTGCTGCTAAGGCCGCTAAGAAATAAGTAACCTAAATTTGGTTTAATATATTTTTAGTAATGATAGTTTGAATTGTAGTTTAATCTTTTTTGTTTACAATTTATCATTGATAGCTATTCTTTGTTTTTCTAGGGCGATGTTTGAAAGGTTTCACAGTATCCTTGAAGTTGTACTGATGTACAAGAGGGCAGATATGGATATGTGTCTCAACGATATTGGACTTGGTGGCGAGTAGATGCTTTCTAACCAGTGGGCTCCTACTTAGAGCTCTTCGAATTGTAGAGAGTTTTAATGCTACGATCAGAAGATCTGGGGGATCATTACGTTAACCTTTGTCTTTTCCTTCATTGGATAAATCTTACTTTGTTAATAAGAGTATCTAAAGCTCTTGTTCTCAATATCAGTCAAATCCAAAAACTCAACATTTTCAATCGTATTTTGTACTTCTTCCTTATCCCTCTTTTGGTTTTCCCTAAACGTCAACCAACCAATCAATAAAGTCAATGGAATAGCCACGGTTTGTGTAACCAAGATGACAATCTTTGCAGGGATGTATCTTGGATAAGTATAATCTCTGAACAATTGTGGTCCAATAATATTGGCCACTGCAAATGCCATCATTGTCATCACATTTCTATAAATCTTCTTTGTATACCCTGCAGTATTGAAACTGTTCCATAAATAAAGCATTGTAATGGCACAAGAACCTGAATATATTAAATATAATCCGAATAAGTTACCAATTTTATGATGACGATCCAAACCAGTTAATAAACCAGCACCGATCACAGATGGGACATACATAGAGACATGAACCGCTGTGATATGACCAAATTTGGAAATCAATTGAGTGGAGGTAAAGATACAGATGATGATCACAGCACCAATTGGAATTTGTAATAGGGCACTAATTTTGTTGTTGAATCCAAAAGTGGCAGTGATTGTGGTACTAAAAGTCCCCACTGCACCTGTAACAATTTGTGAACAGATGGTCAACAATAGCATCAACCAAGTCAATTTATCATGGAAAAGAAGTTCTTTAAGTTGATAGATCTTAAATTTTTTGTTCTCCACACCTGTTTGATTAGATCTTACATGTTCTAAAAGGATCAATTTCTCCTCATCTGATAAAAACCAAGCAGAAGTTGAATTATCTGGTAAATAGAAGAACACAAAGATTCCAAAGAAGAAAGTGATCCCACCAAATACCAAGAATAAAATTTGCCATGGAGCTAAAACTGAACTTTCCACATGTTGAAATGCAAATGACATTAACCCTCCAAACATTGTAGCCAAACCTGAACTACAACACCAATACCCAATTCTTTGTGCTTGTTCACTCTTGTTGTAATATTGCCCACTAATGACAACTAAGGCAACAGCAGTGGAACTTTCTAAGAACCCTAGTAACACTCGTACAATCATTAAACTTGCATATGTATGACAAGCAGCATGACAACCAACAACGATCCCCCAAAGAATGATAAAAGAGCTAAAGATCTTGGAAAGTGGATAACGTTGAATCAAAGTACCACAAATAGGTTCACCAAAGATATATGCAGCATTGAAGATTGTACCCAAGTTGGCAAATTCATTACCTTTCAAATTCTTCTTAATCCCCATAACAGCTGAATAGTTCAAAAGTGCCTTGTCTAAGAATTGAAAGAAATAGATAGTGCATAACAACGGCAACACAAACAGATCCAATTTTTTCAAAACTCTCTTGTGTGAATCAGCAGTCAATTCAGGTGGGATGATGCCCTTTTCCTTCTGTAAGAAGTTTAAAGCCACATCAACATCATTAGAGCTCAATGACTTAAGTGAAGCAGTAGTACTTGGTTTTGACATCATTAGTAGAACAATAGACCCAGTTAAGGAAAGATAAAGAAGAGAAAGATGGGAGCTTTCACCAATTTTGATTTGATACGTCGTTAATGACAATCACATTTTTATATTTTTTTTTCCCACTTGTAATGATGCAGTTAGAAAGGGTCCTTGTGACTTAAGAGTATATGTCATTAAGTGGAAAATACCAAATTGATCATCAAATGTGGCACTGATAAAACTACTTTAAATCATATTTAGATTTTGGCTGTAATTGGTAACCTTCATAAGTGAACTGTTTCAACTTTAACGATTATTTGACATTTATGTGGCAAATTTAATGAATTTTAAGCTGTTTTTTGTTTTCATTTCAATTAAAATGCATAAAATGAGATGGGGGAAAACAACTGTATAAAACAATTTCGCGAGAAACATACCATTAAGAAGGTATAAGATCAATAAGATCAATAAGAAGATCAATCAATATGACTAAGTACAATATAAATCATGCAAATTAGTCATCATTTATTTAGTAGAGGCACTAGATCTTTTCCCATTAGGCAATGGAGATTCAGGATCCACAGGTCTTTTCAATGGAGAATGAACCACATTACCAATGGGCAGATCAAAACTTTTATTCTTCTGTATGGTATCTTTTTTTAAATGAATAACTTTCAATAATTGTTGATATTTCCCATCTGGTAAAGTATCTGGTTCTGTCTTTATCAATGCCACTTGTTCTGTTTGATCAAAGTTGCTGGTGATGATGTATTCATTATGTTCTGTAATTGATGGATCATCAATTGAAGTTTGCTTTCCAACTAGTGCTACCAATTTCTTAAAATATGTATCCAAGATGTTATATCCACCATTTGGTAATTTGTGCTGTTCATGAATATTTATTTTAGTATCTTCTTTGAAAGTTAATTGTGAATCAATTTCTAATTGGTTTGTGATTGATCTTTTCCGTTCAGAATGGATTTGTTGTTCATTTGTACAATTTTCAATGTTATAATCTCTTGGAAGAATTCTATAATTAACTTTTGCTAAGAATTCTCTTTCTAAAATGTCTAATTCATTAGCTTGAATACCACCAACTTTAGCATAATGAGAATTTGTACAAAATGAATCACAAAGACCTTTAGACCCCACTGTAGTTGCTGTAAGAAGGAATCTATGAACAGTTAAAGAGTTCAAAGTGAATGGTGTATAAATAGTTGATAATAGGTCAATGTAATAAACAGCAGCAAGAAGCACAGCATTTTCCAAACTTGAATAACGAGCAAGACGTGCAAGATATGAATAAACCGAAATTGCTGGTGGTGTTCTAGAATGGAATCTTGTCAAATTTATAGGTGATATTGAATCTGAATCTTGATTATAATCATCATTAATTGATATCAAAGATCGAAGCATTCGTGCTATGAGTATGATAAGATCATCACGAGGACAATGGATGAAATCCGGTGAAAGCTCTTTTATCGTCACCATTTATGCAGTGATGCTGTTGTGCTGTGTGTTTGTTTGTTTGTTTGTGTTTTGTTTTTTGGATTGTTCGGTGAGAAGTTGTTGATAAAGGTTATATCTCCATGATAAGTGGCGATCGGATGAAACAGAACATATACAGAGCGTGGGAAGCTTCTATTGAGTGTTTTTATTTATTTATTTCTTCTTCTTGTACTTCTTCCTCTTGTTCTTATTCTATTAGAGATGAGTGTATGATAAGTATAACTAATGATAACTATTAGCAGTAACTATGAAAGACTTTAATAACAGTGGATGAAGGATTGTTTGTTAATTCTTTAATTTCCTGTTTAATTTCTCCAATCTTTTTCATGTTTTAAATTTTTCTTTATTTTTCAATTGTATGCGAAATGTGGCTCTTACCGTAATCAAACTGATAGATCAAAAGGGAGAGCGCGCGATCACGATTCACTACACGTGGTTGAGCTGAATGTCGAGAGA
This sequence comes from Taiozyma dajiaensis, assembly GCA_030579075.1. Classification (NCBI taxonomy): domain Eukaryota; kingdom Fungi; phylum Ascomycota; class Saccharomycetes; order Phaffomycetales; family Wickerhamomycetaceae; genus Taiozyma; species Taiozyma dajiaensis. The sequence continues at coordinate 12,526 of JAKUAB010000087.1, read as the reverse complement.
AATAATTTAATTTAATTAACAAATCGGGTTTCTCCATTGATTAATGACTAACTAATTTGATAACTTATAATTGATCCATTTATTTGGTCGTAGAATCAATCCACCGGGTACAATTATCCGGTTCTTTATTATTGTCTCATCTTCATCATCAACAACTTCCACCATTTCTTCATATTTTATCGCGCAACATGAAAAATTCATAAATATTCACTAAATTTGATAACAGAACAACAACACATTCCCAAAATCATGTCTAAAAAGGATACTTTGACTCAAAGAGAGCGTAAGGCTCAGAGTAAAGTACAAAGTGTTGTTGAGGAAATACCCGTCTCTAATGAAAAGGATTTAAAAAGACCACCAACTATCATCCCACAAGAACAGTTTATAAGATGGTTAGGCCTATTCTATAAGGAACATTTAACTACAAATAATGTCATTGAATTCTGTATACTGGCATTTGCCACACATCAAGCGTATTTGAAGTTCATTCCTAATTATGAAGCTGTTGAAGAGGATTATAATTTGTTTATTAGTGCAGGTTGTTCCCTTATTGCAATGTTAATGTCCTTTATCATTATTTATCGTGCAAATTTTGAAACTCCAGAAAGGCAATTACCACCATGGAACACAGTATATTTAATCTTCTTACCAACAATGCTTGCCTTTGTCTTGAATAAAGATTTATTATTATACAATGCAACTTTATCATTAACCATGTTAGATTTACCAATCTTTGCAAAACTATTCATTGAAATGACCATCATTCAATCAAATTCTGAATTAGCTTTACAACCAATTTATAATGCAAAGATCATTGGTTCTCATATGATTGTGAATTATGTCTTATCAAAGATCTCTGAATTGAAATCTTGGGATGTTGTTGAAAATAATCTATTTTCTATTTTGATTATTGATTTATTTATCATTGATTCCAAAGAGATCTATATCATTATCTTACAAAAATTAATGATTTCATTTGGTGTTGGTCTATGGATTGTTTATTTGATCACTTCCATTTACAAAGAGAATAACCTTGCTAGAAGTATTCTATTGACATTATCATGGTCCAGTTCCTTTATTTACTCTGCATTATATCAACTAAATCCAATTTTAGATGGTAATGCCATCACTTGGTTAACCAATTATATCACTTCAAGTCAAACTCGTTTAAACATTATCATTGTTTGGTTATCATCTCTTTTGTTATTAATCCCAACAATCTTCAACTTTAAACTATCATTGTCCTCTAATTTTAGACGTAAGATTTGGCATTTTTTAGTGATCATCTTACTAGTTTATCCATTCTTCATTGATCCTGAATTTGTGAAATTGTCATTATCAGGTGCATTAATATTATTTTTCATTGTGGAATTGATTAGATATTTGAAATTATATCCATTTGGTGAATTTATTGATTCTCATTTACGTGAATTTGCTGATTTTAGAGATGAAAAGGGTCCAGTGATCATTTCTTATATTTATTTATTCTTAGGAATCACATTACCAATACTTTTCAACAATAGTATTATAGGTTTACTTGTCCTTGGTGTTGGAGATTCTTTAGCCTCCATTATTGGTTCAAATTTCGGTGAAATCCAATGGTCAAACACTAATAAGACATTAGAAGGTACTTTTACATTCATTCTTTCAACATATTCCCTTGCATCCTTATTGAAATGGATTGGTTGGTTTTTCGCTGAAAATAGTTATCATGCATTGTTATTGACTTGTACTGTAAGTGGGATCCTTGAAGGTAATAGTGATATGAATGATAATATCTTGATTCCTGGATATATGGTTGTTCTATTAGCAGCTTTGAATTAGATTGACATTTTGGGGTGTTTATCATAGTATTAATTTATACGTTCTTTGATCAATTGATCTGTTTCATTATTGTGTCAAACTTTTGTAAAAATTTCGAGATAATATATAAAACTACCTACAATTGATTGAGGGAAAATGGATTTATTAAAAGAGGTGAAACCAGTAAAACTTCAAAAGGCAAGTGAATAACTATCGTATTATGACATATTACTTCCATTATTAACCGATTCTCAGTATTTAATACCTGCAGAACACAGAATTATAACACCATCAAAACAATCTTCACAATCAATACATTTCATCGATGGTACAACCAAAAGACTACGACATCAATTAATAATAGATATAATCATCCAATATCTTACTTCATATCCGGGGATTGTGCTCTTGTATGATTTAGATTATACATGGACGTCCAAGACTCAAGATTATCATATATTAAAAGAAAAATCTGGTCAATCGTTTAATAGAATCGTTATTGAACATGTAAATGATATGAATTCCTTAATAAAATCACTTAAATCACTTCAATCATTTCAATTCAATCAAATCATTAATGAATCAATACCATTGGGGCTTCTTATCCTTGATAATATTTCCTCATTCCATTGGCAAATGATTGAATCGTTGAACTTCCCCATGGAATACAATACTATCAACTCCATCCTTTCTTCAATTAAAACTCAGTTCAATTGTGGTATTGTTTCAACTTCTTTAGATAAACAGTTCGAAACAGGTATATTAATGTCAAAGAAGAACATTCAAGATTGGTCAAACTTGACGAAATTACCTAACGAATTGATGGTTAATACTCCTGTTTATTACATCACTTATAATGGTGGTACTATTCAAACGTCTTGTGTGAAATCCTTGTGATCAGTGGAAGAGACCAGTCTGTTTGCTTATTATGGAACTTTTTCATGTCAACTTTTAATTAAAGATTGATTCTTGATATAGCTGCTCCTCTTCCTAGCTCTCAGCCTACTTGGGGTACTCCCTCCATTTTATCAGAGTGTACGTAATATCTTTTGATATGAAAGTGTAATTAAGTGGGAGTGATTGAAATCTATGCAATTCGATTATAAACGTTGTGCTTCAATGTACAAAATGACTTTCAAACTAACCATAACTTACAAAGTTGAATAACCACCCACCTAAAGCTTATAAAGTTATACACCAGGACTACAATAATTATCAAGATATTCAAGATGCAATAATGTACTTTTGGAATATACGAAATATATGATGATGATTGAGGGAGTCAATGATTATCGTTTAGAATATCAAATTGAAGCTCTCTTCAAGCACCCGGATTTGAACTCCCTTCTTATCGTAACACCCCATTCAGGATTAATATGCGATAAAGGGCAGTTGTCAATTCAATAGTGAGTCTCAAAAAAAAGATAGTCATTCATTTTTAAAAAGTTACATAACAAAAACATCCAACTAGCATGGAAAAAGACTCTACTAAGTACTAATTATGTAGATGTCTGGCACATTGAGATAAACTCAGAGGGGACATTAAGGAGGTTTTATAAATATTGTTTGTTTTCTTTCTAAATATGTGGTTCGTGGTTAGGTCACCTGATATATCACGTGGGTAGTCAGAGTATGGTTGGCGCCGCACGATTCGCATCTTTCAAAATTTTTTTTTTCCTCTTCGTTGATTTCCACAAATAAATTTGGCGATGAGCTTAAACAAAGACTGTAGGTTTTACAAGGTTTCTTCTGATCCCAAGAAATTAATCCAAGATGGCCGAGGAAACTAAAGTTGAACAACCGGTTGAGAAGGTCGAAGCTCCAGTTGAAGCTGAAAGAGTTGAAGAACCAGTTGTTGAAACTAAAGAAGAAGTTGCTGAAATTAAAGAAGATACCAAAGAAGAAGCTAAAGAAGAAGTGAAGGAAGTCGCTAAAGAAGATATTAAGGATCAAACCAAAAGTGAAGTTGAAACAGAAGAAACTTTCACCGCTGAAGATGTTTTAAAACAAGTTGAATTTTATTTCAGTGATTCTAATTTACCAAAAGATAAATTCCTATGGAGAACTGTTCAATCTAATGATGAAGGTTGGGTTTCCATCAAGACCATCGCTTCATTCAACCGTATGAAAAAATTCAGACCATTAGAATTCATCGTTGAATCTTTAAAGAATTCCACTTTCCTTGTTGTTTCTGAAGATGATGAATTAATCAAACGTAAAACCCCAATTTTACCACCAAAGGAATCTGACAAACAATTAAGATTCCAAAGATCAGTCTATGCTAAAGGTTTCCCTGAAGAAACTGAAACTACACAAGAAGAATTAGAAAAATGGTTTGCCCAATTTGGTGAAATCAATGAAGTTAGATTAAGAAGAGATGAAAATAAAAAATTCAAATCTTCTGTCTTTGTTGAATTTAAATCATTAGATGATGCTAAGAAATTTGTTGAATTATCACCAAAGCCAAAATATGGTGAAAATGAACTATTGATCATGAGTAAACCTGCTTATGTTGAAATGAAGGCTCAAAATGAAAACTTTGGTGGTGATAAGAACAACAGAAAGAGAAAATTCAACGGTTTCAAAGCTAGAAGAGGTGGTAAACGTTCAAGAAACTAATCTCCATGGTTTCACTCACACATAATTGCATGGTGATAAGTTTTTAGGGTTATAATAAATGGGCTATAGTTGTACAGTATACATGTTTTAAATGTAAATAAAATAACCATATCGTTGAAAAATATTGAGTTATAATAAGTAGACAAAAGGCAGTGGTTCTTTGGAAAGTCATTATATGCATGATGGTAATAAAAGGACAAAGACTTGGGGGGAAAAAGTCAAAAATAAAGGAATTGAAGGAAGCAATAAGACAAATAAAAGAAGTTAAGATTGTTCGTTGATTGGGAATAAAGCAAGCTGGTAGAGGTCATTAGCGCATAATTGTGGTAATTGAATGTTTTTTAAGCAGGTGATTTTTTCAAGTTTAAGATGATGAAGTTGGAATGGAGCTAGTACTGGCTCTTTGTAGGATACTTGGAGTTGAAATGGTAGGAGCCTTAATTTTTTCACTAGGATTATACCACCCACCGTTGGCACTTGGGTATGGAGCAGGAGTAGCCCAATTAATAGCTGAGGAGATGATATAACTCCAACCTGGGGTGATTGTTGAACTTTGAGCTAATAAATCGTTTCTAATAGTACTGAAATAACTCACAGAACTAGTTGGGTATCTTCTTGACCATGCTGACTTATTAGCAGTGACTTTAGTACCAGGTTGAGTTTGCATTGGTGCATATTTAGTGGCACCAGTCTGTTGAGAGTATTGTAAAGTGAAGGATCTGGTATCAATGGAAGTAGCAGCAGGACCACTACCAGCCAAGGATGTTTGAGCAGAAGGAGGATCAACTGAACCACCACTAGTTGGTTTATAAGTACCTGTCATACCAGTAAGCGTGAAACGAGTGGTATAATGGATAGTGAAACCTTCGGCAACTTGAGCATAGACTTGGATATAATATGAACCAGATGCACCAACAGAGGCATCGATTGAAGCACTATAAGTATAATCTGAGATATCATTAGCACTAACTTTCCCAATGGTCTTGACAGGAGTGATATCGGTATTTGGACCAGAACAAAGCACAAAGGTATAGGACTCAATATTTCCTAACAATGGTTTAGCGTTGGACTCGATCCATGAAATATCCAGAGAAACAGTTCCTCCAGATACAGCAAAAGTTGAGCCAGATAAAGGTTTGGAAATCGAGACATCGGCAATAACCTGAGTTATCAAAAGGAACAGCACCTGTATCAGCAGTTTCAGCATCATCATCGTAGCGAGGGTATCAGGCACAGCCAGGGTTTGATTTTATGGGAATAAACTGATGAAAGAAGAGGAAGAAACGCGTGTTGTTCTTTCAATTATAGAAATATTTCTTCATAAATTAAATATTTGAGGAAATACAATCAGCAAGTGAGAACATTCCAATTCTGGGGCAACTCTGCATTTAATAACAGAATTTTGCAGAGAGAAGAGCATGTAGGGTAGCCACAAAATGGCTCAAAGTGGAGAGTTTCGCGGATCTCACTGTACATATATGCAGATGTTTTTCCTAATACGCAACTTGCCGAAACCTGAGCAACCCCAGAGATGGACAGTGAGAAAAAGAGGAGTTGCCCCATATCATGTGAACACAATATTAATGTACTTGGAGAATTCATAATTAAAGAGAGAATTCTGTGTGGGAGCTATGTTTTGGGTTTATGTGTTTCCTCCAATCACTTTGTAGATCTATCAGCTCGTTTTCTTCTAAGCTGAAAAGCACAATAGGTGCGTCAATCTCATCTCTTGTCAGGAACAGGGAAAAGTCTGGGAGAAGTCTAGAACATAAACGGGAGGCTTCCAACCATTCCCAAGAGAACATTTGTCTGTATATATATTTATATCATTATAATGTACTGTAGCAAATTAACCTTCCCTGCTGCAATACAGTCCAGCTCTCCCTGCATTCTGCCTGTCATAAGGACTCCGTTTCGCTTTAACATTAAGTACAGCTAGTTGTCAATTAGCCACGGCCCACTAAAAAGGATCTGATCAAAGTGTATTTAAAGCCCAGAGTTTCTGTCACAAGTACTTCTTGGTATTTCTATAAGTCCTATAGAATTTCGAAAAAACTGTACACCAGGTCGACACATTTATCTTTTGAGTCAGATGAATAAAACAGTAGATGGAATACCTTTAAAGCCCTTGTGACCTGGTTATTGATTGTTTACACTCTCAACTGCTTCTACATGTCAGATCTCCGTTCTCGGAAGATTTATATCCCAAACCAGAGAAAGTGGAGAAATCAAAGTTGTGTACATCACAGAAAAGGACGTATACAACTGGCGATCTTCTATCATTGTCAAGTTATCTGATTGGTTTTTTACAACATATCAAATTAAGAATTGTAGCTCCTGTGTTATATCCCCCATACACAAAGACTATTCAAATCTCACATTCTCATTTTGCACATATTTAATACCCCAAGATGTCAGGTACTGTCCACTCCACCTCTTTGAACTCCTTTAACGCCAATCACGAATTGTACGACAAAGTAAGACCTAATTTTGATCCAGTCTTCGTGAAGGATTTCTTTGAAGATTTGGAGTTGACCGCTGGTGGGAAGACCATCTTGGAATTAGCTGTTGGTACAGGGAAATTCACACATCAGATTGTAAATAATCAATTGCATGAAACAAATCAATTCGTCGCTGTTGAACCATCTGAGGGGATGTTGACCTCTTTTAAGAAGAATTTCCCTAGTTTAGAATCGAAATTGGGTAGTTCTTATGATTTACCACTTGAAGACAACTCTGTTGATGCTGTGATCATTGCTCAAGGTTATCATTGGTTTGCTGATCATAAGTCTTTGAAGGAACTATATCGAGTCTTGAAACCAAATGGGAAATTAGGGTTAATCTGGAACTTTGATACAACTTCTACTAATGACAATTTGCAGTTAACAAAAGTTGATTTCAAAATTTCTGATAAGGACTTAGAAGAGACCAAGACTTGGGGCGATGCTGCAATCTTAGCTCATACTTTTGATGGCGATGTTCCACAATACAGAAAGGGTTTATGGAGAAAATCTTTTGAAGTTCAAGATTATTTCAAGACTCAAGAGGAGATTGAAAGATTAACTTATAACATCTTACCATTCCCAAAGGCATTAGTCTATGATTATTGGTTAAGTAGAAGTTTCATCACTGCTTTATCAGAAGTTGAAAAGTCCAAATTAAAACAACAAATCGAAGAAATCGTTGCCCAATCAGACAAAACTCAATTCTTAGATGAAGAACATATTAAACAATTCTTGGGTACTAATTACTACGTCATCCCAGTTAACAAACAATAATCGTGCTAATCATAACAAGTTATATATTCTTTCAAGAATGTCCCAAACTGTGAACTTGATCGCTGTAGACGATCCCAATTCAGGGACACCCTTGAAGACTTTCAGTTTCCCATCATTTGTAATGAGAAGGTAGTTGCATTTGAACTTTGTCAATGGGATTTTTTCAAAATCAATTGAGGTCTGAGTCTTTGAGTAATCATATAATGTAGTCAATAGGTCATCTCCAAGTTCTGAAAACTTGATGATATCCTTATTTGGGATGTCTATCTGGATGCTATTTAGGGCGTTTAGTTGGGTATGTGGCTTGAAACTCAATGAAACATCTCCAAGTTTGGTCTTGTCTTCCAACGCATTAATGATAAAGTTCAACGTAGATATTATAAACTCAGAATTGAACCTCAGAGGTTTTATTATAACACCATTTTTGGTCTGCAGCCATTGGAAAGTTAAATTTGTCAATTTTGGAGGAGCCTTTGAGAGGATTAAAGTGTTGTATGATTTGCTTGAACTTTGTAATTTGATGAATGTGATGGAAGTTGGTTTATAGAAATCCTCAGGGAATCTAAACCTTATATGATCCACAATATATGTTTTTCCATTATGTTTCTGTTCGAAAGTCTTGACTTTGATCTTTGTAAGTTTGTGAAGTTGTTGTGTGGATAAATTGTACAATGGAGATGAGATGATCAAATCCTGTTGTGATTCCGCTATGATTGTCAAAACCAGCAGTATCAGCTCATCTTTGTGTTGGTTCCATTCAATATCAGTAGAAGAAGCCTTGAAGAGCTTTAAATTCGATTCAAAGATGTTCATTTCGTCATTATTTCATTGTTTTAGAAAGTAAATAAACAATAAGTTTACCACACGCGTCTATGTTTTGGTTTTATGACACCCGCGAATTTGAAGTTTTGATAAAACCAAGTATCATGAAATGTTTCAACTATGTCAACCTATCATTAAAACACTCCAAACCAGAACATAACCAAGAAACCAATCAAACTCTACCAATGTCATTCTGGGATAATAACAAGGAGAGCATCTACAAGGGCCTTGGTACTGCGGGTAAATACACCTACAAAGGTGCCAAAGCAGCCGGGTCTGCCGGTGTTGCTGCAGTTAAAAACCAGAGAGAGGCCAATAATAAGAAGAAAGAGGGCATTGTGGACTTTGAGGGCGAGGCCAGACCAACATCATCACTACCTGATCCTACATTGCTACCCCCTCCACCTTTGAAACCGGGGCAATTGCAATACACCAGTGAGAAAAGAAGGGGACAAGTACAGCCGCAGCAGACACAGCCTGTTCAACCCCAGATTCAACCCCAGGGACAACCATTACTAGACCAGCCACCTGCAGAGAGAGTAGTTCCATCGCCACCTCAATTCCAACAACATCCAACCCAATCACATGTACAGCAGACACAGCAGGCCCAATATCAACAGTTTCCAATTGCCCAAACTGTTCAAGTTCTTCCACAGTCAGTGTATCAACAGCCACAACCACCAGCAACAGCCCAACAGCAACAGCAACAGGCACCAGGCATGTTCAATATCCCAGCCTCACAAGTTTCTGTCAACGGTCAAACAATCAACATCCCTGGTCAGTCTGTGTCGAAAGATCAGGCCAAAAGTCTCGCTAATACGATGGTAAAGGGATTTCAGGCTGTCCAGGCTCAGAATCAATTACAGCCTGCAGGTCAAACACAGCCAGCAAATCAAACTGGCCATCAAGTCCCTGTCACTGTTAATGGCCAGACTTTGAACGTCCCTGTGGAACAGGCTGCTGCTTTCCTTGGTACCATTACCTCAATACAACAAAAACCTCAGGAAGAGACGCAACAGACTCCAACACCACTACTACAACAACAGCAACAACAAGATATCAGCTACTCCAATCCATATTATCAAGCTGCTCCATCTCAATCACCTGCTGGCACTAGTGCTGTGCCACCTCCACCTCCAAAAAGAGACTACAATAGAGCCCCGGTTACTCCACCTACAAATAGTATTCTTTCACCTGACTTATCTAACTTACCTGTCCCTGATAAGACTGTAGCTCCTCAGCTACCTCCAATCATCACTTCAGTAAATACCCAACCAGTACCTGTGCAGCCTCAAATTCCTGTGAAACTTCCTGCTTCCCAGACACCTTCACAAGGTCAGCCCCAACCACCATCACAATCAGGCACACCTACGCCAGATCAAGATGATGAAGAGCCTGTGAAGAAAGGTATTGCTGGTGAATACATTCCACCAGAGAAGCCAGCCTTTGCACCACCACCACCAAAGCATAAACATCTGAACATGTCTAAAGATCAGATTGAAGCTGAGAAGGCTGCCCTGTCCAAACAGAAATTCGGTTCCTCTAGTCCACCATCAAGAACCACTCCAAATGGGACTCCTATTACTTCCGGGAGAGCAACTCCCACTGATGGCACATCAAGGACTACAACACCGGCTATCGGTCTTGATCCGAAGACAGTTGCATTCCCGCCTCCACCGAAACCAAGAGGTGAAAGTTCACAAGTATCAAAACCAACCGCTTCCAAAACAACGGCCAAATCGGTCCCACCTTCAAGACCAACTCCGCCACCTCGTACCTCAAATACATCAATCCCATCAGTCTCAGCTTTCACACCACCGCCTCAACCAACAAATCCAAATGATTTAAATACCGGGTTTGGTCCTCCTCCTAAGCCTACTAACCCAAATTCTGCCAGAACATTGAAGTCACCAGAACGTAATGATGCACCACCAGAGTATGAAGCTTCTGAACGAAGAGATTTGCCAACACCACCTCCATCCAAACCTGTCTCATCATTTCCCCCACCATTGAGACCTTCTCAGATTTATTCCCAAAAAGAGGCTAAACTTCAAGATTCACAGACTACAAGGTCTTCAATCACAGGATCAATACCACCAGTTGCTCCTCCAGTTGCTCCTCCACCAAGAAATCCAACTCCAAATTCAGTCACTTCGAATAATGCTGATAGTCCTTCCATTTCCAAGTTTATACCACCACCTAAACCTCATAGAAGTGCCGAAGTCGAGGAAAAGTTGCCAGAGGTTCAATCTTATTCACCAGCTGTGAAATCCAAGTCTGAAATTGGCACTTCATCTGATTCAAATGCCCACGCAGAACCATCGAGCCCTGTCCAATTCGATTTGAAGAAATTTGCACCTCCACCAAAGTCATATAGAGCCACTAGTTTAGAAGAATCAAATACAGAGGAATCAAAGATTGCCAAACCTCAACCGCCTCCATTGAAGCCAAAACCTCAGATTAAAGAAAAACCAGCTCCACCTCCCATAAAACCAAAGCCAAAATTCACTGAGAAATTATCTCCACCATTAGTGAAACCAAAACCTGAAGGTTTAAAGTCTACACCACCTCCCTTAAAACCAAAACCAGCCATTAACATTGGCAGCATCAAGCAAAGACCTGAAATCAAACCAAAACCCGATCTGACAATATTGATCAATACAAGGCCATCCGCTGTTTCAAAAGACTCTTCGGAGCCTATCTCAAGAGCCAAGTCTTCTCCACCACAATTGAAGGCTAAACCAGAGATCAGACCAATTATCCCTAAACCCGGGTCAGAACCATCATCACAGAAAAACGAAAATGAAGAAGAGGAAGATGATAATCCATTTCAGAGATATCTGAAGGCTGCTGTCCCTAAGCAGGATGATAGACTACATTGAGTATAATATGAAACTTGAACGTGGTTTTATCTTTCAACGTAGTCTCCATTTTTGATACGTCTTTGGTGGATTGAGTAGGCTAATTCACCACTGTTATTGATGAAGCAATCTTTGTTGTCTTAAATTCAAAAAAAAAAAGGATACCAAACCACAACTTGAGGAACAATAACAATATTGAAGAGATTCAGATATACAAACTTGCATTGAATTGAAGCAAATTCTTTGAAATTATAACTCACTTCGCCACCATGTAGGTGGTTCCAAGTAATGTTAAGATTCTTTGAAAGAAATCTCATTGTAATCGATCTAGAACTTTTGAAAACCTAGAAATAGATTCAAAGAAAAGGCTAAGAAGCTAAGAAGCTAAGAAGCTAAGCTTGTTTATTTATTGAGGTTTATTCGTAGTCACTTGTGATATTTAGGGCCAGTCTTACAATGCTTTAAAGAGCGTTGAAAGAGCACAAAAATACACCAAAACGCACAAAAAAAACAGGAACCATTCGTCTTAAATTCAGAACATCCATCCAAATCTTTCTTACATCCTTTCTCTCAGTAAAACCGCTTTAAACTATCCTTTTACTATAGTTTTACTAATCTTGTGATTTTTTCTCTTTCACTTTCTTTTAATCTCTTTTTAATTTTAAATTTTAAAACTGTTGATCTTCAATTTCTTCAAAAATTAAGCAAAAATGCCATGGTGAATACAATCGCCACGGATATCGCCCAAAATGATAATCATATCTCCCCTTTCTCGCCACTAAACAGCACCAATCCTATCACTGACGCCCAATTATGTGCTTACCACCGCTATAAGCACACGGAATCATCTCAAGAACTCGCAAATTATCCTCTCAAGTTCTTTCCTCTTTGTTCACAAGTCTTGGTTTTAAATTACTGGAAGTTGGCGAAATACATGCTAGAGTATATAGTCGAATGTGTTTGTGCCTAATGTGTTTGTGCCTAATCCGTTTTTTTTTTCGCGTGCACGTGGTGACCGGGTTTCTTCGGTGCGCCGCCTGCACGGGGTGACCGGGTGTTTTGGGTATACTGGTGTTGTGGTAGGTGGTGCTGGTATACTGGGTGACCGGATGTTTTGGTATGAGGTATCCTGGTATGAGGTAT
>JAKUAB010000086.1:0-16857 GCA_030579075.1 Taiozyma dajiaensis | reverse complement strand
GGGGGGGGGTTTATAATTACTATAAAACGGTGAATTTATCCTTTAATGTTTTAATGTTGTTTCTTTGTTTTATTACTAGAAGTTATTTTGGTTGACATTATTTTGGTCGGCTTTCGGCTTTTTCAACTCAAAAGTCATTGATTTTTGACTAAAACATCTGATCAGGTTTCTTAATGTTTGTCTAGAACACGATTCATCTTCCTAATCGTGGTTAACCTTTGAAGCTACAATACGCTGATTCTTTACCACAGATCACAGTTAAATTGAGATTACAAAGATGGTTAGCGGTTAGCAAAATGGGATAACTGTAATTTCTATAGTAATTCTTGTCTATAATCGTTAGTCATATATCATCCTCTTTTGCCTATAGTTTCCATTTCTTTTAATTCCTTCTCTCTATATCCAATTGTTTCAGTCTTTGTCTCTCAAGACCTTCTTTCTTCTTTCTTTCCCTTCTCTGTTCTTTACTCTCTTCCGTTGGCTCTTTATCATCGTCTTTTGTGTTGATCATCACTTCAATCTCTTGATACAATTGTTTCAGTTTCTTATCATTCTCTTTAAATCTATCATGTGACAGTTGTGTGATCAATTCTAAGTATTCCTCAGTGACAAAACATTTCAAATCTTCACCATCCAAATATCCAATTGGAATATCCAACTTAATACTGATTCTTATAGCGACAATGTTATTTGTACCTATCCCACTTTCTCTAAACCCACAGTTCATTGCTGTTTGATATAACTTGGATGCTATTTTGAAATCCCGGCATTTAACATGAAGAATTAAAGCTTCAAACTTGTACAAGATATATCTTGTATCTTCTGGATATCTCTCAGGTTTAACATATTGGAATGGTTGGGATTTATACCAATTATCGAGTTTATTATCACCATCATCATGAGTAACAAACAACCAACGACCACCATCGCCCTTTCCTCCAATCTTAACATTGTTCTCTTTTACCTTGGAACCTTCCAAAAACACACTGACTCTACCAGAACAAGATGAGGTGGTAACCATATCTCTATGAGAATTAATCAAGTGCATGATCGGTATACAAAGTTTATCAATGGATCCCTTTGGTGATGCATCGGGCACTAACCCTAAAGTCTCGTTGATTTCTTTTAAAATCTGTACCTTTTTCTGGTCAAAGGGATCTTGGGACATTGTTAACAATTGACTTTAGTCTTTAAAGAGAGATTAGAAGTTTATACGATGACACTTTGACCCTTAAGAAGTGTGTTTTCTTCTAAGAGATGAGTATTGAAGAAAAGTTTATCATTTTAGAGGGTCATTACCGGGGGGTCTTTATTCCCCGGAATTGAAACAATTGAAACAAAAACATTGTTATCTCCCAATCAACCACCAATCAACCAACAACCAACAACCAACCACCAACAATCAACACTTTCAAACCCACAGACACACAATGTCACAACCGCTCGTATTAGCTGAACCTTCCAATGACCCGGATAGAGCCACCATTTTACTGATGGGCCTACGAAGAGGTGGGAAATCCTCCATTTGTAAAGTGGTTTTCCACAACATGCAACCTTTGGATACATTATACTTGGAATCCACCTCTAAGCCTACCACTGAGCACTATTCTTCCTTAATCGACCTAGCGGTGATGGAACTACCTGGTCAGTTGAACTATTTCGAACCAAGTTACGATTCTGCTGTGCTGTTCAAGAATGTTGGTGCTCTTGTCTATGTCATTGATTCTCAAGATGAGTACTTAAATGCCCTAACTAATTTGGTGATGATTATCGACTATGCCTATAAGGTGAACCCAGAGATCCATATTGAGGTTTTAATTCATAAAGTTGATGGGCTGAGTGAAGATTTTAGACTGGATACACAAAGAGACATCATGCAACGTATTGGTGATGAATTGTTAGATTTAGGTATTGAAGGTGTTCAAGTTTCATTCCATTTAACCTCAATTTTTGATCATTCCATTTATGAAGCCTTTTCTCGAATCGTGCAGAAATTGATTTGGGAATTACCAAGTTTAGAGAATTTGTTAGACAACTTGGTTCAACATTCCAAATTTGAAAAAACTTTTCTATTTGACATTAATTCAAAGATCTATGTGGCGACGGACTCTTCACCTGTGGATATCCAGACTTATGAAGTTTGTGCCGAATTCATTGATGTGACTGTTGATTTGAATGATTTATATGGGAATGATTCACAATTGAAATGCCGGTCAGTGTTACAGAATGGCTATGTCTTGACATTTCATAAGATGATTAGGGGATTAGCTCTAGTGACATTGATCAAGTCTGACGTTGAGATAAGCTTGAACTTGATAGATTATAACATTGAGGTGTTTAAGAATGCACTGAAGAAAATTTGGAAGAACTCATTGATCACTAGTACTCAATAAATAAAAACTGTCATTTTGTAATAAATTAGTTCCCTCCATGTATTATTTACCTCAGGTTAGGCTACAACGTAGATAGTTTTAGGGCAAATAATTAAGATATAGGAGTATTAATCCGTAGCTGAATCATCTGAACAATTAATGAATGATCCATTGTGTAATAGTACATGTGAGCAGTTGCGATCTTTGTTGAAACAATCATTAGCTTAACAAACGTCATTCTCTGTGAAACAAAACAGATGAAAGGAATTCTTCAACTAGAATTTCGTAGGTTGTAAATCATGCAGATATATAGCTGATGACACTAGTGGGAGGTAAGAAAATAACTGGGAATATTTGAGGGAATATTGTCTATATTTAAATAAAGTGGTGTTACAATACAACGAATACAAGTTTCAGTTTGTTCAAATTGTATCTTGTGTTGACTCATTCCAACTGTGTAACTTTTGGAAGGCATTCAGGCTAGTAATTTTTGTACAGCTTGCATTAGTATTCATGGGACTCACACACAAATTGAGGATCAAGGTAGACATGGCAAAGACTCAATCCAAGTCTCCACATTGAATCAAAATGTAAATTATATACCAATACCCCTATTTCCCTGTTCATTATAGCTGCAATTACCTCTTTTGATACCCAACAGTCCTAAATTTATATCAGGTCAAGGCATTTGCATTTGCGATGATCATCGGGATTCGGAATCTTTAATTCGCAAAATATCGGATTTTGCGAAGTTTTGACACAAATTGTTTTAGGTGTCAAAGGATGTCACGTGCTTGTGCTTTTTTAGTATCTAATAGGACTTTTAAACATGAAAACCAACAATATTCTTTGGAAAATAATGGTCAATCACAAAACACTAACCACAAATTATAAATCAACTAATCACAGTTCGAAGATGAGTGACCTGAGCAGTTACCTTCAGAAAAAGTATCTCTCCAAACCTGAGAAGAGCAAAAAGGTGAAAAAAGAGCAAAAATCAAAGAGACAAAAGCTCAATGAAGACATCGTCATCGAAGACAATTCATTCCCCATTTACAACTCAACGCCCAAGGAAAATATCCCACACACATCAATCACAGTACGCGAGCCAGAACTGACTACAATATCCAAGAAAAAGGGCTGGAAAGTTGTTGGCACTGATGAATTTATTGAGAAAAGAGATGAAACTGACCAGGTAAAAGCACCCGAACCCATGATGGCTTCAGGTGCGAAAGCTGGTTTACAAACTGCAGAACAAGTAGCTGCTCAGATCAAGGCCAAAGAAGATGCTGAAAAGGAATATCTTAAAACACAAACTCAGGAATCAATGGGTGCAACGAATGATACTGTTTATCGAGACGCTTCTGGTCGTAAGATCAATATTGAGCAGCTGAAAGAACAGGAAAGACAGAATAAAAGATTAGAGGAGAAACATAAGGAGAGAAAGAAAAAAGAAATGAACATGGGATTGGTACAGAAGTTACAAATGGAGCAAAATAGGGCAAATTTAGAGAAAGTTAGCAAATCTGGACTGGCGAGATACTCCAATGACGTTGAACTCAATGAAGATCTAAAACGGAAAGAATTAGATGATGACCCAATGCTTTCTTTCAATCCTTCCAAAAAGTTGAAGTACGTGTCATTAACAGGTAGGAAATTGTATAAAGGTGGTTTCCCAGAGAACAGATTCGGCATAGTTCCAGGTTATAGATGGGATGGTGTCGATAGATCTAATGGATTTGAAAAGAAATGGTTCAAAGCTCAACAAGAGAAACAAAGACAAAAGACACTGTCATATACCATGCAAGAAGATGAATTATAAAAGTATAATGTCTGATAATACATTTCATATCTTCATAATATATATATTAACTAAAAATCACTCTCATTAAAAATTAATTAATCGAATCATTGAGGAATGGATTGAACCAGTCATTAAATAAATTTATTTATTCTGATTTATCCTGTTGCTTCTTCTTGCCTTCTGTTTTTTTACCACGGAAGTTACCTCGTCCACGTCCACGTCCACGTCCATGGCCATGACCATGACCATTAAAATCACCTCTTGCTGGTCTGTTGTTACTTGGTTTGGATTCCTTCAAGTCAGCAATCGAGGAGTTTCCAGCTTGTTGAGGAGCAGACTGCTGTTGTGGTGGTAAAGGTTTTTGGCCAGAAAATTGTGGTTGAGGAATAAAGCCCTGTGGTGGAGGATGGAAAGGTGGAGGAGCTTGACCTGGAAAAACAGGGAACCCTTGAGGTGGAATTGGGAAACCAAATGGGACAGGCTGTGGCGGCAAAGGTTGTGGAGCACCATTTATTTGCCCTAAGAGCGACGCTTGAATTGCCTTCAATCTGTAAGCCTTTGAAGGATCCTGTGTAGGTTCTTCGGTTACGTCAATGGTCTCTTTATCATCTTTAACTTCAGGTTTATCACCTTTCTTAGCTTTCAATAAACTCAATAATTCATTGTTCTTCTTTGGCTTAGGAGCTGATTTCTTGACTGACGTCTCCTTCTTAGATTCAGTAGGAGGGGCCTTTGCATGAGTGGAAGTACCACTTGTGTCACCATTAGCAACTAGTTTAGGAGCGGCAATTGGCTTCTTGAGGCCATTGACCTTAGCTGGTGTCTTCTTGGTAGAAGAAGCCTTCGAATGATAGATAAACTGTCTGTTACTAACATTCAAAACCAAAGATGAATCAACATCCAATCCACGATTGCTTCTGATCTTACCATCTAACTTGTTACCACCAAGCAGAGTCTTATCAAACAAGACCTGTAAGGTGACATTAGACCCAACACTGGAATAAGCAACAACAGTACCTTTGGCAAACAATGGAACTTTACCAGAATCATGAACATAAACAACTCTATCACCTAACTCAAAGCCTTGTGCTTTCAATCTATTGAATGAGACAGATGGATCCAAAACTGCATCTCTTGGTACACCAGCTAACTTCTTACCAGCTGACTTATCAGGCTGAGCTGCAAATACTTCAATTTGGGCTTCAATCTCTTGAATACTGGCCCTAGATAAACCATCAGATTCTAATGAAACTCTTTCTAATGGAGCTTTGACACCTTTCACCCAATCAGAAACAATTTTCAATCTGTTGTCACCTTCAGCAGGTGAGATCTTTGGCCAGATTTGGTCGATTGAGACGATATCACGAGTTTCAATTGACTTGCTAGCCAAAGCACTAAAAAAGTCAGGGAATGAATTTCTATAAGCGCTCAACAATTTTGTGGTGTTAGAGCTGTACAACCAACCTCTGTCGTTTCTTTTAGTGTAACCAATAACCTTTTCTCTTTTACCCTCGAACTTCAAATCTAAACCAACGTTGATCTTTTGGCCCTTGGAGTTCAAAACCATCAAGGAAGATGTTAACTTAGACAAGAATAATGGATGAAGATTCAATTGTTTGGAAACAACAAATGATGGGAAGTACTTCAAAGTTTGATGCTCATGCTGGGCCAAATAGGTACCAATAGTTGGTTCAGCCTTTGTAGACATCTTCTTCACATTGATGTTAAGTCTGGAAGTTGATGAATAACCAGTAACAGTAGCTTCACCACCATAAGCGTAGTCACCCAAGAAGATAACCTTTGATTCCAATGGGAATTCTTCATTGATTGGTAATGGTGGTCTTTCAGAGTATCTTGAATCCTTTTCGTTAACGCTTTCAACAACTAGTTGTAATGGGAATATTTCCTCATTCTGTGAGTAATCCTTAAGATAGGCACCATTGGAGGCACGTTTTAAACCTGACACGTTCTTAACGTAGACCAAGGCTCGCACTTCGCCCAGATCAATACCTCTACTTGTACTGTAGTATCTTCTGATGTTGGCCAAAGAAGCTTTATAAGTCTTGATTTCTTCTTGATCTAAAATCTTTGAAACAATCTTGGAATCCTTATCTTGCTTCTGAGGATAATACTCATGGCGACCATCTGTAACACGTATTATCTTAGACTCTCTTAAGTACGGGTAGTTGGTGTAGGCTACCTTGTTCACATATCTCTTGGCAAACTGTTCGACATCTAGGCCTTCATGAGCGTCTTTTGGTGTCAAGATAACAGATGTACCTCTTGAAGGTTGGTTGAAGATAAGAACACCGGCAGCCTTTAGTTCATCTTTGAATGCAATAGTCTTCAGAGTTGGGAAACCTGCTAAGGCATCAGCACCAAGTTTGACACCATTTGGTAGGCCATTCACATAATCACTTTGAGCAACAGGCGACAGCTGGAAGGTGACTTCAAAGCAACGGTTATCATCCAAATCGGAGAAAACACCTGGTAGAGGTGATTTGAAAACTTCGTGGATTTGAGGGTTGAAGGTGAACAGAATATCACTACCAAACGAGTTTCTTTGTTTCTCTTCGGATGTTAGCTGTGAGTCTAATGGAGCTAAAGCCTCTTGTAATCTCTTTTGGTCAACAAATGAGATCTTGACGACGGCTTCCCACTCAGCGGTTTTACCATTCATATCAGTTTCAACATCATTTGGATAGAAGTCAATAATTGGAGAATGTTCTTCAGTCATCAAAGGTCTGTATGGTGCAGGAACCAAGTTTTTAGATCTAGCAGGTAAAACGGCCATCAATTGTTCAAATGGTTTGAATGGTTGACCTTTCTCGAGGTTGATCTTGATATTCAAACCTTTTTTTATATCTGAAATTCTTGGAGAGTAATGGTATCTGTAATACCATGGCCATGATTGACAACCTTGGTAGTAATAGTACAAGACCCATTGAAGACCTTCAATATAGTTCTCTGTCATATCTTTCAACTTGTCTTCATCTTTGATACTGAAACCAAGCTTGTCTTTATAGTAGTGATCTTTCCACTGTACAAATTTCTCGTTATAGACAGTTTTCTTTTCTTCAACAGCATGATCACCTTCAGCATCCAAAATGATAGCAGCTTCGTACCTTTTGATGATACGACGGATTTCATTTGATCTTTCAGTGAACTCATCATCAGATTCATGTAGGTCGATACCATCAACATCAACAACAACAGTGTAAGTGTCTTTGCTCTTTGAATGTGTGATGATCAAATCAGTGTCATAAGCAAAAGTCTTCAAGAAATCAACATTGTCATCGGTGTATTCCTTTGGCAACTCTAAACGAGGAATTGATTGATCATCGATGGTGGTTGGAAGTCTTGAAGAATAGACCTTAATCAACCAAGGTTTGATGAAACCAACCAACTTTCTCTGCTGCTTTAGTAGGGCAATTTTACCCAACTTTTCTCTTTTCTTTTCACCAGTCAAAGAAATGTTCTCCAATTGCTTGTTGAACCATTCTAAATCAACATCTTCTTGTTCAAAATTCTCTTGTTCAAACTTAGAAAGGATATCTAACCAAGCACCCAGTCTCTCCAGGTTGATCTTACCAGACTCATTGATGTAACCATCCAGTTGTCTCAAAGCCTGCTTGAATGTTTCTAGCAACAATGGGAAAGCACCTTTGTTTAGATGTAAATCTGGTAGATTAGGCAAGAAATCATTACCGATGACATAAAGAACCAAAATTAAATCATCCAACACTCTCTCAAAGTTATATTCAAACTCCAATTGATCCCTCAAATCTTGGAATTCCAGCTCCAGGTATTCTCTAACAAGACTCAGATGAAGTAAATAGAATTTTTGTTCTTCCAAAGATTTTGGTTGAGTAGCTCTTCTACCAAATTGAACTTCTTCTCTAAGCAATGCAAAATGAGGATCATGACTCACTAAACCTAACATGATAAGATCAGCATCAAGACCATAGATACAGTGTCTGGTGTTTGGATTGTAGTCCTTTTGAGCTTTTCTGTTTCTGATGAATTCCATGATCTTGTGTTCACCTTCACCTGGAACTTCATGGCCAGATAAGATTATCTGAACATTCTGCCAGTTTGAATCAGTGGAAACCTTCTTGTGGATGAAATACTTCAAATATCTAGTCAGTTTAGCCATGAATTCAGTTCCTGGTGTAATGGAATTAGAATCGAATGGCTCTTCCTTTGGGATTTCAGCACCATCTTGGATGGCTTTCTTTAAAGCCTTTTCAGCATCAACAGCAGTTCTAAATCTTCTTGATCTTTGTTGATTCATCTTTGCTCTTGGAGCAACACCATCAATAGCCATGTAGAAGACTTCTTTAGGCTTTATGGTGTCAAACAGATGGTCAATGTATGCGAAAATGGCACTAAAGACCTCCTCTTCAGTCAATCTCTTTGTAGCATCTGCATCCTTTGAACGTGTACAGGTATGTAGAATTGAGTTCATGTCAAGGTATAAATTATCGAATTCAGGTATTTGGTTACCATCGATCAACTGAGAGATCATTGGCCATCTCTCAGAGATGAATCTGAAGAATTTTGGAATCCCCATGATGGTTTGTTTGTTCTTGAGAAGAAGGTGGGTTTAAATATTTTGATGTATTTTGGGTGAGGGAAAAAAGATTCGAATTGTCAACAATTAAAATATTAATATGTTTGTCTCTTTGTATTACAATCACCACTTCTCTATCTGTAAGTTGCCTTTCCAGTTATTTATTGATTTGATTCTTCAACGTATTTCGCCTCTTCCAATGTGTTTACAACTACCATTTTTGACAAAAGTCGACGTTTTTTAGTTGGGAGATTATTAGTGCTGTAATTTACTCTAAACACACTATGTGATCCAGTACGAGAATTACCCACGACTTTTAAGAATGAAATAATTAGACAAAGGCCGAACCATTGGCATTTATCTTCACGTAAAGGACTCCATACGATGTCAGGTGCTCCAGGTGAGTCTTCATAACCGTTAAGCTCACAATAACAAGTGATACTAACACCTTGCAGGTAACTCATTTGCAAATTTCAACCCTACAGCTCCGGAACGTGGTTCTTTCCCATTAGATCATGATCATGAGTGCTCCTCCATCATGTCAGAATACCTAAACTGCCTGAAGCTAGTCGAAGGCAACAATGCTCTAAATTGCCGTATTTTGGCAAAGAATTACCTAGGATGCAGAATGGATAACCAGCTAATGGATAAAGACGAATGGAAGAATCTTGGTCTACCCGAAGATGAGAAGACCTCTACAAATGAAAGCTGAAAATGTTAATACTAAAAATATCTGGTTCTTTGAGGTGAAACCCAACTTGTAAATAAAACGATCCTATTGCTACTTACTTTTTGTAGAGTATATATGACTTATTTCAAACTATAAAGCTGTTAATCGTTAACAAAATTGATAGCAAGATCGAAACTAAAATCATATAACATGGTCCATAATGGTACAAAAAATCATATAATAAAAAAATAACCTTAACCATCAATAAAAAGCAAGTTTCATCAGCTAATATCTTATGCTTAACTGACACTTACGATACCCATATAACCTGAACCTGTGAAAGTACACACACATTAAATAAACCAACCAGTAGTATAAAAAGACAGAAGCGTCACCTTGAAGACAGCATACTTTACCATCTGAGAATCTGGTTAAAGAGCCGTGAGGATAAACGATCAGCATCATGTGTTGTTCTCACCAATAAATGCTGAATTCTGGTGAAGAATGACTGAGGTTTCGATCTTCGATAGTGGGAGTGATAACACCTCTTAGAGTACGTCTTGTCGTTCTTCTTGGAGCAATCCCACCAGTAAGTTTCATGAGAAGGCTTTTGGTTGAAGCTGAATAGACGCTTCAAGTAATTGGTATCAAATAACTCTGACTCTGACGATCCTTCCTTCACAGCCACACCCCACTGATGTGCTTTGCTTGAAGAAGACTGAAAATATGATCTGTAATCCTGATTCAGCAGATCATTACCCATTTCAGATACTTTAGCCAGGGTTGACTTCCCAAGATTTGAGAGGTAGCGTAACTCATCAGACTCTTTAGCATACTTAGTTGCATCTTTGGCCATCTGCCAAGCATTAGAAGAAGCCACTCGAGCATTATTAGCAGCTTGAGAGTTATTGATGTTGGCATACCACTGCTCGTAGTAAATAGAGTTTGCTTTTTCCCATTGTTCCGTAATATAACTGCAGTAAGATCCACCCAGCTGATTCATCTTTTCAAATAGACGCAATGAGCCCCTCTGCAACTCATCATCAACTCTCGAAGCAGCAAGAGTTGCCTTGACACTATATCGCTTAAACTTTCCCACCCACTCATGACTTGTGGCATCAAATGAAGTCTCAGCGTTTTCATACAGTGCCTTAACAAGGTTCCAGCTCGAGACACCAGTTGGGACACCGTCTTGGGCTTGGTAGGTGGTTCCCTCTGGTGGAGTGGATTCAACTGTAACCGTCTCACCGGGAATAAACAGAGTGCGAGTAGTAGTGGCGTATTTGATAACGGTCAAGATGTTGTTATCTGGTTTCACAGGGTCAATAGTTTGATAGCTACCAGAATGAAAGATGTTAACACCGAAAAGATCCAAGCTCTTGTCGATGACAAGCAAACCAAGGATACCATAAACTGCGTAAGCCTTGAGTGAATCCCATGCATTAGACTTCCTAGCCTCTTTAGCAATACCAGGAGTAGTGAAAGTTCTTTCAGTAGAAGCATGTTCACTAATAACCTTCTTATCGTTGGTTAGATTTGGCATGTGCAAAGATTGTTCTGATTTCTCCATCTTTAGCGTGGAAACAGATGTACTTTCGATACTGAAGCACTCAACAGATTTGGTTTCAACTTTGTCATCGGCACCGGCAGGCTGGGAAGCCCTAAACTTTTCTTGCGGAATATCATCATCAGCTTCTGAACTTGAGTAATTTGATTTTAAATCATGATCGGTTGAGCTATTGTCGTCCGTGAAGATTACAGACCAATTTTGCTCCACATCCGAGTTGAAAATAGAATCAGATAATACCTCAACAGCGTCAATACCCAGAGTTGTTGGAGTGGAACTTCCACTATTTTCTCTTGTAGACATTGCAATAATTTAAGCCTTTTCAACCAATAGCCCAGCAGTAAGGAATATAATTTGATTGAAATTAGTGTATTGTTCGTTCTTTGGGAATATCACTTATCCCTTATCAGTTTATCTGTAATTGACACAAAAAAAGCAGCTATATGAGATTCAGTGGCAAAAAAAAAGCAGCTTCAATCGGAATCAGCAAGCAGTAACAAAACTAGAGCTCAGATTGATGTTGAATGTCAAAAAGAAGTTCAGTAACCGTGGGTTCTATTGAAATTAAAGTGCGTTGAGTAAGATTTGTGCCACTTTTTCCCCTAAAATCTGGTTTCACTCATTTTTGTGTCAATTTTTGGATACATCCGAACACCATTTGCGAAGGAGAGTTATGCTTACCCTCCCGAAGGTTTGTAAAGTGGTATTAGGTGGTAGTAAGATATGTTTAATAATCTCCCTGGAAATATCCACGCACTACGGATGATAGTAACAGTCATTATCTATATTACATTATACGCTGACCTGGTAGCGTTCTTGCAACGTCTTGGTCTTTTGATGAATTTCGGCAATTTGGTTGGCAAGTTCCATGAATAGACCAAACTCTTCATGAAGTGTACTCACCACCAAATTCATTCCACTGATATCACTTATAGAATCCTTCTCAATTCCTTCTATGGCAGAATCAACATCTGATAACACTTGTGTATATTCTTCCAACTTCTTTTTGTAATACTCAACCTTTTTATTAAAATACACGTCAATCTCCACAGATGAGATCTTACTACCACTGCTCAATAGTCTTTGTAACATGATAAAAAAGTTTTCGGAGTCATTCAGTGCTTCGTCAGTTGATTTCCTAACATCTTGTAAAATCTTCAAATCATTGTCTAATGCTTGTTTAGTAGCGGAGTATTTGTTCTGTAAGTATTCGATATCTCTTGGAATACTCTCAATGACCTCAGCGTGTTCATCTTGTTCAGCTTTCAGTTGGTCTGATATTTGTACTTGATTTTGAATGTATTTGTCTAATTGTTCAATTTCATTACGGAATTGTTCAGGAAGGTCACCGATAGTAGTCAATGGGGTTATCTGGAGTTGAGACTGTTGCTGTTGTTGAAGCATTGATTGGTTATTTCCAAATAATGAGGAGCCAGTGTTGGTATTCTGTTGCGAGCTGCCAAATAAGCCGCTAGTTTGTTGAGTAGTGTTGTTGTTAGAGACAAATAGGCCACCACTTGAAGCTGATGTGTTGTTATTTGAACCAAATAGACCACCAGTTGTTGTACCAGCTGGCTTATTGCCAAATAGGCCACCTGATGAGGTATTAGTGGATGCGTTGTTATTACTCCCAAATAAACCTCCGGTTGGACCTGAAGTTGAGGCGCTGCTATTGCCAAATAACCCACCAGAGGAAGGGGTAGTTGTTGTTGGTTTGGCACCAAATAGACCACCACTGGAAGCTGTGTTAGCGTTGTTGGCACCAAATAAACCACCTGCGCTAGATGTTGAGGAACCAAAGCCTGAGGTTCCGGAAGTGGTAGGGTTCGATCCGAATAGACCGCCAGAGCTGTTATTCTGTGCGTTATTGTTGTTGTTATTTCCAAATAAGCCGCCTGATGTAGCTGTGTTGGTAACGTTGTTATTGGCCGAACCGAACAAACTCCCAGATGAAGCAGCATTGTTATTGTTAGTAGTACCAAAAGATGATCCAAAGCCACCAGTAGAGCCTGTATTGGTGTTGGAATTGGATGTGCCGCCAAATAAACCACCTGAAGTTGGTTTGGCACCGAATAACCCACCACTTGATTGTTGTGATGAACCAAAGGCAGAACCACCAGTTGGAGCAGCAGCTGAGCCTGTAGATCCAAACAGACCACCAGTAGAAGAAGATCTACCAAACCCGCCAGAGGATGAGCCAAACATAATGCAGAGAAGAGTGTATTAAACTGAAATTGGCGTGTTTGATGAAGGTTCGCTTATGTTCTTTTTTGTTTTGACTTGAAGATTTCATTTTTTTTCAACTGTTTACATTTTTTTTTGGTGATACCAGCGTAAATATGAGACTGTACCCAACGTATTTTTCAGAATCACCGTTCCCATTGAGTATAGATATAGATCAAGGCCTCCAGTATAATCTTCCTTTCTGACTCTTTAAAGGCATAAGGTTTCTTTTCTAGTTCTAGCAAAGTTGGCTCTTACAGGTACATCTATTAATAGGAGAATGAACAATTGGTGGAACGAGACTTTCAAAACATACAACACTCTATAATAATTATAATAAATGGCCATTCCTCAATTATACTCACAGTTTGCATCACGATGGAAAGGTCTTGTACGTCATTTGAGCAAAGGTACAACTAGTTGTGATCTTCTTTGCATTGATCTCAATTCTTTGCTCTATAGCTGTTTAAACCAGGCCAAGGACGAATCAATTTTCGCTCAATTGGTCTTTGATAGCATCAAACACCTTACCAAGTTAGTTTCTTGTTCCAAAGAGTTATACATCGCGTTTGATGGTGTTCCACCTTTTGCTAAATTCAAAGAGCAAGCAGAGAGAAGAAGTAGAAAGAGTAAATACTCAAAAGATGGAATAAATTCACATGTGTTAAGTCCAGGTACGAAATTCATCTTTGACTTCCAGTTGAAGCTGGAGTACGCTATGAAGAACTTTGCCAAAGAGACTGGGCTAGAGGTTATCATTTCAAATACTTCTGAACCAGGGGAAGGTGAACATAAGATAATGAATTATATCAAAAAGAGGAAAGACTATAAAGTGGTGATTTATGGTATTGATGCGGATTTGATTGTTTTGGGAATATTATCACCATGTTCAGAAATTTCATTAATCAGAGAACATATCAAGACCAAAAAATTGCCCCTGGGTACCAAAAAGTATCAGATAATGAGTATAAAACAGCTGAAACTTCACCTGTTGGAAGGTTATGGTGTGAAAGATTCTAAGTACTTGGTTGATATCGTCTTGGTCATTATAATTATGGGGAATGATTTCACACCAACTCCAAAGGGTATTGGTATTTATGAAGTTTTCAGCATGATTGATCAAGTCAAGAGATACCATAGTGAAAATCCTGAGGAGTTTGCTGTTAATGGTGAAACTGGTGCTATCAACTGGGATAATTTTAACAAATTGCAAGGATACCTGTATGAGTTCGATCTTCAACAATGGAAAATTGAATATCCAAGTTATGAAAACCAAGTTAAAGCCATTTTCTTATCATTGCCACACCAAGAGATTCAATGGTTATCTTTGACTGACAAAAAGGCAAGAATCAAAGAGATTCTTGAACGAGAATTTGCCAAATGGAGATTTGAAAACTACTCGAAATGGCAAAATACATCAAGCATCCAAATCAACTCCATCACTAAGGACTATTTACAGACATTAGAGTGGATAATAAATTACTACGTAACTGGTGATTCTGATAAACATTGTGTCTATGAGCCCGATTTCACTCCAAGAATATCAGACCTTAGATTGACTAGTAAATTTGAGAAAGAATTATCGCAGGAGATTAAGATCAATCCTATACATCATCTAGCATTGATACTCCCCAGAAGCTCAAAGAACTTACTTCCTGAACACTACCAAAAGGAGTATATTCCAGAATTGTCAAGACTGAACGACTATCATGCTTTAAACTCACTCATCAATCATTTCCTTGAATTAGATAGAGATTTCTTAACATTAGATGAACATTGAGAAATTTCACATTATAACAACGTTTGACTTTCAAATGGACTATTTCACCTTTTTCAAATACTTAACAAAGACCTGTTCATCAACTTTGTAGTGACCATCTTTCACAGCTTTATTGAAATTTTCATTCTTGAAAATGAATTTCTTATCATGTAAAGCTGAATATAATCTTTCATATGCGATCCTCAACAACATCTTATTACTCTTTTCCCTATTCTTTGATTCCTGTGACTTGGTAGGGAAATCAAAATCACCGACACCTGGCGGAGTTTCTGGTCTATCCCAAAGCTCTTTATGTCTTGAAGTCCTAGTTACAATATCAAATTTGGGTTGTATGGAAGATTCCTTATTCCACATAGGTCCTTCGAAGTCTGGGATATTGCCAGCCATGGAGTAAAACTTATCACACCGATCACATGTCTTCCCATGGAGGCACTCCCTAGCTTTCCCTCTGATGACTACTTCATAGGCATGTGGGATGCCATTGTTCAACTCTGGGTTGACTTTGAAATCTTCCAAGACCCATTTTCTTTTGAGTAGTGGATGTCTTGTGAGATCTGTTGTTGTGGTTGTTATTAGTTCTAATGATTCACTTCTCTTTATCTTTGGTCTTTTCTTCATTGGCGTTTCATTATCATTAGGTGTTTGTAATTGGTGATTGTGTTTCAATAGGGATTTGGTAGCAGGAATCTTTGGAGTTCGAAATTTAGATGTTGTCTGTGGTGTTGGGAAATTGCATTTAATCTCGTCATCTTCATCAAATCCTTGGGAATCTTTAACAAAGGATATTTGAGAATCTGAGCATTCGTTTTTCATATTCAAAGGGGAAGAATCGATCTCTAATTCATCTTGATCTTCTTCCTTTTCCTTGTATTCCTCTTCACTGTTACCAACTTGTGATGAACTAGAAATCATAACATTCCCAGCTCTTAAATCAAAACTCTCTTGAATTACAGGTTGGGCATTTCTAGCATCATAAGTCTCCATATACGGTTCACTTGGGAATTCATTCGTTTCATCAAAGACCCCATTTTGTTCTTCTGTTTGAGTATATGATTCATTAGTTTCATTATTTTGACTTGAGCTTGAAATCACAAGTATTGGGTAATTATCCTCCTTGGATTCCTTTTTAATTATTGGTGGTTTTGAGGGTGTGGTTGTCATTAGCTTGTCTTTGTGTTGTAACATCGAAAGAACATTTCTATTAGGATTGATCTGTTTCAAAGGAGTTCTTTTATGTCGTTTCAAATCTTGAATTTCCATTCTAGCCTCTTCTAATTGTGACTTGTATGCGTTCAATTCGATATTCATAGTGTTAAAATCTTTTGTGGTTGTTGGTGTTTGATTGGCTTTGAGGATGAGGTTCTCAATCTTAGCATCTTTGTCACGTATGATATTCTTCAAGTCTTGGATTTCAGTTAGAAGGGAACTTTTGAGCTTATCTGACTCCTTTAATTTCATTTCAAGGTCAGAGATACCTGTTGAACATGGTGGTTAGTGGGTTAACTTCCAAAATGTTTAATGAGCATGAATAACATTGGTAAACACTACATACGCCGCTCATAGTTGTCAAACAGAACGTTTTGCCTCGTTATAAGATCGTCACGGCAATCCCGTAGTTCTCTATTCGCCATTAGTCACTATTGCTTTCCAATGGGTCTCTGTATCTGTTTGTATTTGCTTATATTATACAAACGCGTCAAGCGAACAGGACATAGTGTTTATAAAACGACTTCGCGAAGAAGAAGAAGGAGAAGAAAGAACTTCTAAAACGATTTCGCGGACGAGATTGAACTTGAATATTAAACCTCTCAAGATAACCTAGGAAACCCTATTTGAGGGGTTGTATTTAATGAGTTAATTATGAAATG
>JAKUAB010000085.1:0-16774 GCA_030579075.1 Taiozyma dajiaensis | reverse complement strand
CAATTTGTCGAGTGTCCAATTCTCTAGCAAAAGCTTCCAATTCCATGTTGGGTTTCTGCTTTGAAAGTTCATCCAGTTTGTATTTGATCTCTTTTAGTCGGGTCTCATGATTAAGCGACTCTATTGTTGACTTCAGCGTTGATAAGGAATTATTGCTGGATGTTACTTTTGACGTGAGCGCATCCAATGCGGACTCAACGGCGCTGAGTTCAGCAGATTTGATCGAATCAATCTTCTCTGCTATTCGAGTGAGGAGACCACTCGAATTTTCTAAGTGATCTGATATACAAAATGACTCAATTTTGGACAGCACTTCTCGGAAAGAATTGTGAATACTGTCATTGTTCTTCCTGATCTCTGATCTCAATTCATTGCTGTTGTCAGTGGAGAGCAGGAAGGTGTTAAGTTTCAGAAATAGCTCATTCTGTAATTCCGATAGACTTCTTAACTTGTCATCGATGTCAGATTTTGTTGTGCTGATTTCCTTGATTAATGGATCATGGTCTGGCTTCATAGCTCTCAATGTGTCAAACTTTTTCGAAAGATCATCCTTTAGTTGTTCAACAACAACCAGCTTTTCCTGTAGTGGGTTGAAGTACGACTGTAATAGCTCGTTCATTCGCTTTTCTGTGAGGTCATTTACATCTTTTGTGGCAGTACTGACGTTTTGAAGCAAGTCTTTCAAATGAATGTTGTTGTTCAGAGATCTAGCAACCAAATTATCCAAGTCGATTTGTGTCTGCTTCACAGATGTGTCTATGCTCGATAAAAGACCCTTTGAGGCGATATGAATGTCTGCAAGTCTCTTCAACTGGTGTTCTATTTCAGAGTTATCAACTTGTGCAAAGGGAAGTTTACCGACAGCAGTTGGGCTTGTACTCGGCGAATGCAGCGTGCAGGTCTTAAACATAAGGGGAGACAGTGGAAGTGGCGGAGGGTTTCTCATAGGGTCATTTCTGTCCCATATACCGTTCTTACTGTGAAGTGGCGATTCCAAGTCTGGCCCTGAAGGTGCCTTAGGGTTCGCGTTCTCTTTGGAGGATGATCTGACTCGAGTTGTGTCTGCGACCATCAGGGAAAGGTGTGTATAATGATAGTTTAAGCAGTTGATACGCTTGTAGATTCAGTGATATAGGAGTTTTAGGGTTAGGAGCAAATACTGCTTGGTAGTGGCCATGGTATAGGTACTGAAATGTTGAAATGTAAACAAACAATATCCCCTTTATGAGGAGGGTAACTACAAAACCTCTTCAAGAGTAATCTCCATCCCCTGCGAAGAAATGGGCACGGTGGGAAAATTTCGACGCAGTGTGGTAATTTTTCATCATATAGAAAATAGTGTGCTAAAGACGTTCTAAGGTTTTAAATCTTGGTTAATTCAAATAAATCAAGATGGCTAAATTCATTAAATCTGGCAAAGTTGGTAAGTTGATACTAGAAGGGCATAGGAGACTTGAAATTCAATTATGATGCCAAAACCCGTGAAAGTGTATGGGAACAATCTCACATTGAAAGATCAATTTGAGGTCATCACCAGCAATGAGCCCAGCCCAAAAGGGCTTATGACAGGGAGTTCAAGAATGTCAGTACACCTCAGATAGAAAACCCGTGTTCGGCGAATCGTTTAGCTGGTTCAACGCAAGTGGATTTAGGTTTTTGAATCAAACAAACGATAGCCCCAAATAGAGGACTGAGAAGTTGGTAAACTGTGTCAGACAAGAAGGAATACACCTGGGTTCCAGAGGAAAATAAAGTATGATTGAAACATGACTAAAGTACTCCTTTCACACCAAAGATCCCGAGACTAACATGCAATTCTAGCCGTTGTTGTGAGAGGTCGTTATGCCGGTAGAAAGGTGGTCATCGTCAAACCACACGATGAAGGTTCAAAGGGCCACCAATTCCCTCATGCCATTGTCGCTGGTATTGAAAGATACCCTTCAAAGGTTGGTAAATCCATTGGTTCTAAGAAATTGGCCAAGAGATCAAAAGTTAAACCATTTGTTAAAGTTATCAACTACAACCACTTATTACCAACTCGTTATACTCTAGATGTTGAATCATTCAAAGCTGAATTATCCACTGGCTCACTGTCTGAACCATCCCAAAGAGAAAACGCTAAGAAAGTTGTCAAGAAAGCTTTTGAAGAAAAATACCAAGCTGGTAAGAACAAATGGTTCTTTACTAAATTGAGCTTCTAAGTTTTTTCTCAAGAAACGAATATAATAATTGAAGACTAGTGAAAATGTTTTAATGTAGTCTAAGCAGTTAATTATTCGTGGAAATCCGGATTAGTAACGACGAAATTTTATAGGTGGGCTTGTTTTCATTCTGGCACACCACTCTGCCAACGCCCACAAAGTGGTCGAAATGAAAAACTGATCGATCTGTAAAGTCCTTACAATAAAATATCAATATTCTATTTTTACCAGCAGCACATTTAGTTTCAACAATGCTTAGGATCTGCGAGTCATATACAGCGGGGTATAGCATACGGTCTTTCGTAACTGCTATCAGTGAGAGTCAGAGAGTTGCTATCAAAAAGGCCTCTTTCGATGCTAAGTCAGTGGTGACCAACATTCAGGAAGTCATTGAAACAGCTCAAAAACGTGAGCTGCCTGGGGTTACGATTGAACTTATCTCCAGGTTACCACAGGAATATGAAGCATATAAAACCATTGGCGCTACTGTCAATCAGGTCCTCAGAGAGAAGAATGCCTTTCAGAAGGAGATCAAATCTGCGTTAAAAAACAAGAGAGATATCAGCCAATTCAAAGCTCAACAGGTAGAGTACAGAAACCAAGAGAAGGAGCTACAAAATGAGCTGAGAAAGGTCGACTTAAGACTACAGAACATTTTGGAAATCGTGCCAAATAGCATTGATCCATCTGTTAGCAATGAAGAGCAGATCGTCAATTTGATTAATCCAAGAACATATTATGAACAGAACCAAGACCTAGAGCACAGTAAGATTGCCGAGAAACTTGGAATCTTAGATCTGAAGACCGCGTCTACTGTAAGTGGGTCATCCTGGTATTATCTACTTGGTGATGGTGCTTTATTAGAACAAGCACTTGTTCAGTACGCTTTGAAACTTGCAAGAAACAACGGTTTTACTATGGCCATACCACCTTCAATTGTTAGAAGTGAGGTCTCGAATGCATGTGGCTTTAAACCAAGAGATCAGAATGACGAGGAACAAACTTATCAATTGACCAATGGTGGCTTGTGCCTAACAGGCACAGCTGAAATTCCATTAGCTGGTTTAGGCTTGAACAAAATCTTCAAGGAGAGTGAACTTCCAAAGAAAATTGTGGGCGTCAGTAGAAGTTATAGAGCTGAAGCTGGTGCAAGAGGGAGGGACACGAAGGGTCTATACCGCGTTCATGAGTTCACGAAAGTGGAGTTGTTTGTCTGGTCGAATCCGGAACAATCCAAAGATGAACTTGAAAGGCTAAGAGCATTCCAAGAACAGCTTGTAGCTTCGTTAGAACTTTGTGCAAAAGTCATTAATATGCCTTATAATGATTTAGGTGCTCCAGCTTACAAGAAGTATGATATTGAAGCTTGGATGCCTGGTAGAGGCTCATTTGGTGAAGTAACCTCAGCATCTAACTGCACTGATTTCCAATCAAGAAGGCTAAACACGAAGTATAGAGATGAGATTCAAAAAAAAGAGTTGTTTGTGCACACTTTAAATGGAACAGCAATGGCTGTTCCCCGTGTTATTGTTGCCATTATCGAGAACTTTTACGATGCTAAGACGAACAAAATCGCTATTCCTAAAGTCTTACAGCCATACATGGATGGCAAACAGTATATAGAAGCTCAATAGCTTAATTAGCACACGTACAAACTTTACATAGTGTTCTAATGTGACCTTGTTAGCCTTGTAGTCAAGTTTAAGACAATGTGCCCTTACCGAGAAACCCAGAAAAAATAATTAAATTTTAATACTTATTGCCCTCTCAAATTCATATTCAGCATTTCTGAACAGACATAACACACTTTATATTAGTGGCGATTGACATTCAAATTCCAATTCATTGCCTTTGAATCGCTGATTCTAACTGGACCGATTTATTACTGATTTGCCAGCCGCCTATTCTGCTTGGCTTTACCCTTTTTCTTACACCTCATTTCGTGTTTGTCATCCAGTTCTCTCCAAATTAGTGCATCTGCTTAGCATCTTTGCTAATTTAGGGCAAAATCATTGGGCTGGATTCACTACTCATATTGAGGGTAGCTTGGTTTAAGTTATAACTTGCTGCTCGTTACTCTTGTTGTACTCTTTTGATCTGCTTATCTCCATTACAATGAAGATCACCAAAAGGCAAGAGAAGCAGTTGGATGATGTTTCACAGTCTCTGAAAGACCTGGTGAACTCTATCAATGAGGCTAGCATTCAAAATCTTCCCTTCTTACTGGAATCCAATCTAAAATGGGAAACTTCCAAAGGTACTCTGTTCAATTGGGTTTCGGTGCTGAACAAGTTTGATGAAATTCTAGAGTCTATTACAAAAAAGTACAATCTTTCTGAAGAATACGCCAAACCTATTGAAATTGTCACTGATGATGTCACACTTGTGGTTGCTATCCTTGACTTCACTCATATGCTGTTGGAAAACTGCACTATGAAATCAGTTTACGCCAGTTCTCACCGATTGTTTGATCTATTAAATTCTCCTACTGTACCAGTCATCAAAGCCGTTTTAAAGTGTTTTGTTGTTCTTGGTAAGAGGTTCTCCATCAAAGCTACAAAGAAGACCATTCTATCTAACAGAAAAGTGTCAGACAGAATATATCCATTTGCATTGTTCCTTCCTGCCTCAACTTTAACCTCAAATATTGGAACTTCTGAGAGCTACTCGTTGATAGACTTCATCAAAGACAATTCCCAATCCCCAGAGAAATGGAAACAATTAGAATACATTTACTACACTCAATCTAATTCGTCACAGCAATCGAATACCTTACAGGATTTTGATTCGCCTTCCATCAATAAGGTTAGAAGCCAACAAGCAACTCCATCACCGTCAAAGAAGAGGAGAAACGAAGTTGAACAAAAACTTGAACGTCAACACCACCAAGAACCAAAAGGGTCAAGATCTGCTCGCTTATTTGTCGCTGCTGAAGATGTTCGCAAACTCACATTACAACAGATATTTGATAAGGGAAGTGAGAAACTTCCTAGCAAATCTTGGCTAAGATTCAGTTTGAAGGCGCTAATGGCTAAAGCTTTCAACTCAAACTCTTTTGAAAACATCAGATTGAGGCAAGATTTGGTTGTCATCAAGAGTCTCGCGATTTCTATCCTGGTTTCTGTTCACGGGGAATTTGAGGTCACTGCTCGAATCTTTGAGGCAGATTCAACCCTATTGAGTGCGTTAATTGACTTGACAAACCTACAAAATTTAGTCCCACTTGAGGTCAGATTATCCGCCGTCAAAGCTTTAGACTGCATTTCATCTATGAAGACTTGGTCATCTGAAATAGTTAGGGGCTTGGGTGGGAGTGTTCCACATGGGTTGTTATTCCAGAATCTGAGAACCATCTTCAGGATGATGAAAGAGAATGATCCAAAGCTTGATGAACAATTTTGTGTTTACTTCTTCAATGTCATCTCAAATTTGGCTGAAACTAGAAGTTTGTCAGCCATCTTGGTTTCTGCAGGTCTGATCCAACAATTGACAAAATTTTTGTCGCTGAGAAGTGATAACAAGAAGACATTGTCTGGTGCTGTCGCACTTCTTGACTCAGTAACATCCAACAATCATGATAATGTCACATCCTTCAAAGACAATGGGGGTTTTCATGCTCTTATTAAATCCGTTGGTGATGAGTTGTCCTTTGCACTGGAGAACCCGGGTTACGCTGGGGGCCCTCCCAAGTTAACAATTGTTCATTATACCATCAGTTTCAAGCAAGCTAACTACATACGTACATTACTGAAGTTTGTTCAACACTTGATCCAGAAAGAGACCGGTGATAATATTAGAAACCTCTTTGATTCTCCAATTATATTATCTGTTAACAAGATCTTAGAAAACGTCAAGATATTTGGTTTCACGTTACTGACTCTAGCTATCAACATTGTCACTGCAATTATGAATAACGAACCTACTGCCTACTCCATCTTGAAAGATTCTGGTACTATCGACTACATTCTTGAGAATTTTGAAACCTTTTATGGCGAATCTTCTGACTTATTATGTGCCTTACCTAACTGTATAGGCGCTGTTGCTTTGAACACTGAAGGGTTGGACAAAGTGGTGAAGAATGACTTGATTCCAAAACTCTTCAAGGTCTTTGACAAAAACGGTTATGCTAAGGTTCTTGTGAATGATGACGTGTCTGACGCTCTGGGTGGTTCTTTGGAAGAACTTTCCAGACACTACCCTACTCTGAAACCTATCATCATGAAAGAAGTTGTCTCTCTGGTCGAAAGACTAGCCAAGATTGGTACCGCCAACCTTCCGAGACCTCAGATTTACAAGTCCACTAAAGGTCAATTCTATCAGAATCGTGATGAAGAAGTGATAGACAATGAAGAAGGATGTAGACAACTTGATACATGGGAGTCTATCGATGAAGCTTACATTTTGGAAAATGCATCTGTTATTCTTGGTAATCTTGTAATGTTGAGCAATTCGTGGACCGGGTTAATGGATATGATTCCTTTTAAAGATTGGCTGTCGTTGATCTGTCTTGAGAAGTCTCCGTTTGATTACGTTTATTCCAATTGCATGTATCCTTTGAATGGTATCTTAAAGTTTTTTGACGATGACAGAAGAGCATACGTTGATTCTTATATTGTTGAAGAAGCGTCCATCAAAATTGCTGCTATCCGAGATTTTGCCACTTCAAAAGATGATATTTCTGTT
Source organism: Taiozyma dajiaensis (assembly GCA_030579075.1). Lineage (NCBI taxonomy): Eukaryota > Fungi > Ascomycota > Saccharomycetes > Phaffomycetales > Wickerhamomycetaceae > Taiozyma > Taiozyma dajiaensis. The sequence goes on along the minus strand of JAKUAB010000085.1, from coordinate 9,890 downwards.
TTCCAAAGAAACGAACTCGAGGGAAAGGACTCTGATGATTTATTTAATCATTTGATTGGTGTTAGCAACTTGTTGTTTACTTTCACTGATGTCTACTGTAACCCTACATCTTTATCTGCTGCCCGTGTTGAACAACTTGCTCAACAATTCTCATCAGAGAAAGGTATCCAGTTATTGAAAGATCTAGGTGCGCTATTACAACGTGTTGCCTACGAAGAGTACAGTTTGAAATCTTCTATTCCGATTGATGCAGCTGACGAAACTGTTGTTAATCAATTTGAAGATGGTTTTCCACCAATGAGAATCGTTTCGAAAGAAGTACCAGATGAAAACAAACATGAAAAGACCTCAGCAAAATTCAAAAACAGTGTTCAAGTTCGTTTTACTCTCCAGCGCCTTCATTCATCTATTTCAATCATCTTCCACACTTTGTTGTCATTACCAACTACCACAAGGCAAGAGTTCACTATTGATTCATACAGAGGTTCAACTGTTCTAATTGGTGAAACAATCACTGATATATTGGTTTCCTATTTGAATAATGATATCAAAGATTTGCCTGAGTATCTTCTTGTGATGATCCATACAATTCAGTACTGTATCACTGATACCACTACTGACAAGATACTTACCATTGCTGCTATCCTTTACATGCAGAAGGGTGGCTTCTTGAAGGAAAAAGAGATCTTATGCTATTTCTGGAACAAGTTGGTCATTCAAGACAACAGAAAGGTTAAAGGCATCAAGCCTCGCCCTTATGTAATGGAGCAGATTGAGGAGATCGTCGTCAGTATTGTGCTCAACATATTGGTGTTCTTCAACAAAGCCAATGTTTATGAACAACTGGTCAGTGTTCCTCACAGCCCGCTGTTCTACGAGGGCGAGCTCGATGGTTCTTCAAATATCCAAACTAACAATTTGAGTGCCTCCTTTGTTGTCCAAGCTAGAATACTTGGATTTTCTGCATTGTGCTCTATCTTTGATGAGAACGGTTTTGGCTGCTTAGACGAAAGTGCCACCCTACCAGATCAGGTAGTTTCTGAAGTCGTAACATTAGCTAGGAATATATTCTCAGTCGGCGGTGAGAGGGCATTAAATCAATCTGACGGTGCTCTGTTCAAGCTAAGCTGGAAACAGGCTAACGTCTCACATAATAGAATTGACTATTTGGTGAAACTTGGTTTGACTTATGATGAAGCCCATAATGTGCTTTTGAAATCTGGTGGTGACTTACGTATTCTGAACTCGAAAACTTTGCCTGAGGGATTAGATTCATCCCAGAAATGGGGTTCTGTTTATGAAGCTGCAAAATCTAAGAAGTACGAGATCACAGCCCAAACACTGGTGCCACCTCAATTTGAGGACTTCCATACAATGACCTCATTGGAAGATCTGCGTCACACGAAGTCTGAATACATCCTTGACCAGATCTTCTTGCTTGCTCAAACTCATCCATCCACTGCTCAGTCGGTTTCTGATTTTCTCTTATCATCATTTTTATCTGGAGGTAGGTTTAACGTTTCAACTTTTGAAGAAGATATTCTTCAAAGAACTTTAGAATTCATCTACTCTTTTGAATTCACCCCCGAAGACTCTTCCAGCTTGAAAGCCCTGTTGAGTATTTTCAGACGATTGGTCTCTCATGATACTGTGTTCTTCGGCTGCCACAATAGCTTGGAAAGTTTTGCCAGTGGTATTATTGAGTCATTGAAGGCTGGTCAAGCCAATGCTGATTGGTTTCCTCACGCTCTGTTGGGCCTTGAAAAGATAATTGCTGCTTACCGTCTCCCTGCTGCTCAAGAATTGACGGTGCCTATTGCTACTCTACCAATTAAGAGTGTTCCGGTTGTGATACACATCAATGACGCTCTTTATGATACATTGTTCGAAACTTTGATCGGTATCCAAAAGCTGACAAACCCGCTAAGTGGCTATGCCACAACAAAGTTGTTGCTCGTCTACGCTTCAGACCCAGTCTATGCTGAAAAGGTGACCAAAAGCGGAATTATTTCGCAAATTGTTGGACTGATTTCCAAGATTGACCTTGAAGGTGAAATCAATGTTCTTCAGTTTCAGAACTCATTTGCTTGTTTATCCAGAAAATGCTTTGAAAGTACAGCCATCCTTCAAGAGATTGTTGTAAAAGAGATTAAGAAATCATTTTCTTCAAAGAGAGAGGGGTTGAAATCCAGAGCAAAAGATCTTGTTTTGATCTTGAAAGAGATGTATCCTGTTCTTATGAGATCCCCTGATATCTTTGTGGAGGAATTCATCAAATGTGCTAGATTCAATGAGTTTGCTGATCCACTGAGAAGCTTGTCTGTTGTATTCAATGAGTCAACTGACAAAGATATTTTAATGACTGACGCTGATTTTAGTGAGAAACAAAGCAAGAGTGATTATACAGCGCAACAATCAGAAACCGCTTCACTGACCAACAAGACTGGTATCATTCATATTATCTTGACAGAGTTGATGAGAGCCTCGAAAGAGAATTGGTTTGACGATCCTGAACTGACCCCAGAAGAACAAAAGAAGAAGGAAAAAGAAATAAAAGATTCTGAAATTCCGAAACCAGACAAAGTTAATGTTTTAAGGAATAAGAATTGTGCACACATTATCTTCATGTTGAGATTGTTAACAGAGTTATTATCGTCCTATAAACAATCCAAGTTAGAATTATTGACTTTCTCCAAAAAACAGTTGTTTCAGAATCTGGTAGATGAACCAGTGAAGCCTAGATCAACATCATTAAACTTTATTCTACATCAGTTCTTACTAGGTCCGGCCGCCAAAAATCTGACTGAGCACTGTCATAAGGTTAGAAGGGATGCTGTTGGTAAACAAGCTGCAAAGACGATACAGGCTTTCGTTTCAACCTTGGAGTCAAAGGATATGACTACTGATCCTAAGAGAGTAGACCCTGATCTCACTTTCATCAGAAAATTCACTATTGATTCAGTTCATAAGATCTTGAAAGAAATCAATAACTCAACACCAGTCTTAGAAGTCCGTTACAGAAAATTGGTTTCATTGACTCAAGTTGTCACAGTTTTGCTAACTGTGTCGAAAGAAAAGTTAGTCGACAATAATGTTGTTCAGTATGATAATTACCACATGGCAAAGATTATTTTGGAGTCTGGCCTTTCTGATACTTATTGCCAAATTCTTGCTGATATCGACCTGAATTACCCTGAATATTTCTTCAGTCTAGAATCGATTGTGAATGTTCTGAATTCCTTGGGAAGCGTCAAAGCTCATCGTCAAGACCTCTTCCGCGATAGTCAACCACCCAACACTCTAGATGAGGAAGAAGTTGAGGAAGATGAGAATGATTACCGTGAAGAGACTCCAGATTTGTTTCAGAACTCAACCTTGGGTATGTATGATGTTGCTGAAATTGACACTGACGAAGAATATTCAGATGAAGATATTGGTTATGGTGATGATGAAGATGATGAAGATGATGATGAAGATGATGATGAAGAAGATGAGCTCCATGGAGGATCATTAGAAATTGTTTACAGTGACAATGGTGACTCAGATGACAGTGCTCTAATTGGAAGTGATTCAGATGAAGTTGCCGATGATGAAGTGGATGACACTGAAGATAGTTCGGAGTCTGAATCTGAATCTGAATCTGGATCTGAAAGCAGCAGCTCCGACTCAGACAACTTCATTGAGTACGATATTGATCCTGATGGTATGGTCGTCGATGAAGATGATCTTCCATCCGACTATGATCTGGCAGGTGAAGTTGATAACTTCGAGGAAATTGATAATGACGGACCTGGATTTGAGCCTGAAATTGATGAACTTAATGTTGACTATGAATCTGACTACGAAAGGCAACGTGACTGGGATGAAATTGATCACGCAGACTCTGATATGGATAACTACGCTCAAAATCTCACCAATCAAGAAGATAGTGCTCCGATTAGAACACCAGGTGTTATCAACGTGGACATATCTGGGCTAGACGCTATGGATGATGGCTTCCAAACAGATGATAATGATGATGATGGTGATAACGGGGGAGAAGATGAAGACGACGAAGATGACTCAGAGGATGATCATTCCATTATCGATGAGCTTCAAGGTGCTTATGGAGGTCGTTTGGTTAACAGAAGCTATCACAATTCTCGTTCTGCTTTGAACCGTTTTGAGAGTATCTCCAACAGAAGGTTATTGTTGAACTTTGCTGAACAAAGAAATTCCAGAATAACACCATTCGAAGTTGATTCAGCTTTACGCCGCTTGAATGGTCTACTTCATCCACACCGCCATGCATTTGCGTTTGACGGGCGCCTGCAACAAGAATTCGCATCCAAAAGTACAAGGGAAAGATGGTTTGATAGTTTTGCAGGCCTTTATAACAAGCAAGTTGACTACTTGAGAGTCTTGCACCGCATCGTCAATGAACTGTTCGAACCAAGCAAGATGATTCATCTCAAAGAAGAAGCAGAAGCAGAAGAGGCGAAAAGACAGAGAGAAGCAGAAGAGAAGGCTCGTGCTGATGAAGAAGAGCGTGAATTACACCAGAATGAGATTGTTAATAATGGTGATACGTACCAGATTGATGAAAGTGCCGTTGACAACAGGGAACCTATGATGGTTATGATTGGCGACAGAGAGGTTGATATTGCAGGTACCGATATCGACCCTGAATTTTTTGCTGCCTTGCCTGACTACATGAGAGAAGAGGTGTTTACCGAGCACATTAGAGAACGTCGTGCAGAAGCCTCACAAACTGGTAACAACACTAGAGAAATTGATCCTGATTTCCTGAATGCTCTACCTGATGGTATCAGAGAAGAGATTCTTCACCAAGAGGCTATCAGCTCAAGATTGTCTGCTATCACCAATTCTGTTCAAACCCAGCAAACTGAAGCATCACCAGTAGAAGCAACTACAGAAGAAATTAAGAAAAATGAAAAACAAAAGGTGTATTTTACTCCTTTGGTGGACAAGTCTGGTGTTTCAGCTCTTATTAGATTTGTCTTTGTGCCGCAGTCCTTCAATGGGAGAAGATCTCTGTACCAGTTACTGTCGCAGATCTCAATCAATAGACAAACCAGAGCGGAGGTATTGGGTTACCTAATGGTCATTTTACAACACGGTATCAGTGACCAAGAGAATTTAGAAAAGACATTTCATAACATTTCTGCAACTTCTACTTCCGCGAAATCCTCTGTCAATGTCAAGGTGACCGAAAACGTTTCAAACCCAAGAACACCAACGACTGTCCCTGCATCTTTAAAGTCATATCGCTCAGGGAACCATTTTCCACATCGCGCTACTCCTTTTATTGTTGCAAGTCAAGTTCTTGAGGCCCTTCAATTCTTACTGGAGTCAGATCCCCAACTGAGATATTACTTCTTGACCGAACATGAGCCACTACCTTTTGGGAAGAAAGGCTTATCAGCTAAGAAACCAATGTTAGTGAAAGCCTCAAAATATCCTTTGAATACATTGCTATCTTTGTTGAACTGCGGTCTACTGAAGGAAAAGTCAGTTTTGATGGACTTGTTATCAAGAATTATTCAGATCACTACTCGTCCTTTGAATGCAATGAAGAGGGCACAAGAAACATCTAAGAATGATATCAATAAGAAGAAAACTGCAGAATTGCCATCAGTGTTGAATGCTAGTCTAAGAAATGTTGTTACTATTCTTGTTTCTGATGATTGTTCGAGCAGAACATTCCAACAAACGTTGAGTGGTATGCAAAATCTATTGGTCGTCAATCCAGGTGGGAAAGTGTTCTCGTCAGAATTATCAAAGTATGCTAAGCAGCTAAGCGAGTCTTTATCAACAGATTTGAGCAGGTTAACTGCCGAGCTTTCGCGTAATAGGAATGCTAAAGACTTCGACTCAGACACAATGGTGAAATTCACTTCCTCAAGTTCTGACCAGTCGAAGTTGTTAAGAGTATTAACTGCTTTAGACTATTTGTTCGGTGAGAAGTCTGAGAATGGTAACTCTCTACAGTCTGACAACAAAGAATTGACAGGTATCTACAACAACTTAAAAATGGGTAATCTTTGGGGTTCATTGAGTGAGGCTTTAGAGTTCTTTGAAGCAAACAAGAACATCACGCATATTGCTTCTGCATTGTTATACATCATTGAAGCTTTGATGGTTGTGTGTAAACACAGCAAAGTTAAAGAGTTACAAGCCAGGGATGTGCTGAAGTACGAAAACAAGAAGTGTGACTTTGCTAATGAACCAATTGAAAGCTTGTTTTTCAGTTTTACTGACACTCATAAGAAGATATTGAATCAAATGGTTAGAACCAACCCAAAATTAATGAGCGGACCATTCGGCATGCTGGTGAGAAATCCAAGGGTCTTGGAGTTTGACAATAAGAGGAATTACTTTGATAGAAAGTTACACGTGAAAGAAGATGAAAAGCCAACGTTACAGGTTTCCGTTCGCCGTGATCAAGTGTTCTTGGATTCTTACCGTGCTTTGTTCTTCAAGTCAAAGGACGAATTCCGTAAATCCAAACTGGAGATCAAATTCAAAGGTGAAGAGGGTGTCGATGCTGGTGGGGTTACCAGAGAGTGGTACCAAGTGTTGTCACGTCAAATGTTCAATCCAGATTATGCATTATTCTTACCTGTGACATCTGATAAAACTACTTTCCATCCTAACCGTACCTCATGGGTTAACCCAGAGCATCTATCGTTCTTCAAATTCATTGGTAGAGTCATTGGTAAAGCAATTTTTGATAGTTGTTTCTTAGATTGTCACTTCACCAGAGATGTTTATAAATCAATCTTGGGCCGTCCAGTCTCATTGAAGGATCTTGAAACTATTGATATTGAGTATTATAAATCATTGATGTGGATGCTAGAGAATGACATTACTGACATTATCATTGAAACTTTTTCTGTTGAAACTGATGATTATGGTGAAGTAAAAATTATTGATTTAGTTCCAAACGGCCGTGAAATTTCTGTCACTGAAGAAAACAAACACGAGTATGTTCGTTTGGTTGTTGAATACAGATTACAAACTTCTGTTAAGGAACAAGTTAATAATTTCTTACAAGGGTTTCATGAAATCATTCCAAAGGAATTAATCTCAATCTTTGATGAACAAGAACTGGAGCTGTTAATTTCTGGTTTGCCTGACATTGACGTTGATGACTGGAAAAACAACACCGTGTATGTCAACTATAGTTCTTCTTCCAAGGAGGTTCAATATTTCTGGAGAGCTGTTCGCTCTTTCGATACTGAAGAACGTGCGAAGCTGTTACAATTTGCCACAGGTACGAGTAAAGTCCCATTAAATGGATTCAAAGAATTATCCGGCTCGAATGGTTCTAATAAGTTCAGTATTCACAAAGATTTCGGTTCAACTGATCGTCTTCCATCTTCTCACACTTGTTTCAACCAGATTGACTTACCTGCTTATGATTCATATGAGACACTAAGAGGATCATTATTACTGGCAATCACTGAAGGTCATGAAGGCTTTGGTATTGCTTAAATTGTTGTATATTAGTCTATTGGTGATTATGCTATGTTTTATTTATATTTGAAGCTGCGTAGCCCCTGGTATTTTTGTTTCGATACTTTGTACTTTGACGTGCATCTGGTTTTGAGGTTAACCTTTCTCAGTCTGACGATGACCACAGAGTGATCACTGATTACTTTCTTTAGTGTGTCAAAAATAGAGGGAAAAATATAAAAAATAAACTAAATTGTTAAGTAAAGGTAAACAAATAAGTCCTGGGTCTCCCCTACCACGCAATGTCCGAAAAGCGTCCACACAGCGACTCGTTAAACTCTGGCAATGGCAAGAGATCTAAGATTGACGACGAAAAGAGACAAGAGGCCATAAGGCGGGCTCGTGCAAGAATTGCCCAACTGAAGGCAAAAAAAGATGGTTCATCTCTAAAGGTAGACCCACCTGTGAAGACTAAGAAGCTAGATAAAACTGCAATCAAGGCGAGTATATCTGCTGTTGAAGCAAAATATAACACTGAGACTACCAACCATACTGAATCAAAAGGACTGAATGTTGAATTACACCCTCTGTTATCCGGTAAGTTGTCAATAAATACACCTGTCAATGAACCTAATCCAAACTTGATAAAAGCTAGTAAGCGTGGATTTGTGGTGAACCCTTATCTAGTCGACAGCTTTGGCTCGCGTCCACATAGAGAGCTGAGGTTCAATGAGAAGGGGAAATATATTAAGGAAGCTGAAGAGATCAGAAAACGGGAGAAATTAGCTGCCTTGAAGTCCAAGATTGACGCGCAGAAAAAGAAAGCTGGTCTTGAGGCTGATGCTACACTTGGTGAGGATCATTACAAGCTAGACAATCCACCCGTGGTTGAATGGTGGGATGAGCCACTAATTCTCAATGGTGACTACACCATGATTAATCAAGATGCCATTTCTGTCTACATCCAGCACCCAGTGCCCATCGTTGCACCATGGGAGCGTCATTTACCACCACCAAAACCGTTGTTTTTGACCAAGAAGGAAATGAAGAGGATTAGGAGAAATAACAGAGCTGAGAAGTTTAAGGATCTTGAGGATAAAATCAAGTTAGGGTTAGAAGAGGCACCAAAGCCTAAAGTAAAGTTGAGTAATATGATGGCTGCCCTCACCGATGAGGCCATTAAAGATCCAACTGCGTTAGAGAAAAGAGTGAGAAAAGAAGTTGACGAACGTGAAAGAAAACATTATGAAGATAATGAGGCAAGAAGGTTGACTAAGGAACAACGTCGTGAAAAGGAAGATGAGAAACTGGGGAAGGAATTACAAAAAGGTTATTATACTGCCGTGTTCTTGGTGCGAAAGTTAAAAAATCCAAGCCATAAGTTTAAAGTTGACAGAAATGCTGAACAGTTGAAACTTGTGGGTACGGTCTTGTATGTCAACGAAGAATTTGTATTGGTCATTGTCGAAGGTACAGAAAAGAGTATCAAGTTTTACAAAAAGTTGATGATCAATAGAATTAAGTGGAATGAAAGCAGCACTGTAAACGAGGAACACATAGATTTGAAAAGTAATAAGTGTGAACTTCTTTGGGAAGGTCAGCTTAAACAGTTCCATTTCAAGAGATGGAGTATTTTCAGAGCGAACGATGAAGACATTGCTTTGGATTACTTGAAGAGGTTTAATGTGGATAACTATCTACGAGAAGCCAAGGCACATCTAAAAAAAACACTATGAATGACTATAATTTATGATTATTTATATACAAGCGACACAGTTGAGCTATGAACTGAATTTATTCTTGTAGGATTTTGGCTAATATTTCAGAGTCTCTAAACAAGATAACTTCATCTTCACCAACTTTGATCGGGTTACCACCAAATGATGGGATCAAGACAGTTTCACCAACAGCAACATTTGGAGTGACTTTGTTACCATTGACATCAGTGAAACCTGGACCAACAGCTAGAACTTTTGCTTGGTTTAGCTTTTCAACGTTTTTTTCTGGTAATAAGATACCTGAAGCGGTTTTAGCTTCGGCTTTGATTCTTTGGACCAAGATTCTGTCTAATAATGGGACGATTGAGGAGGCAGATTTCAAGACGGCTGACTGTATTCCGTGTTAGTCTTTGGGAGTCTAAGGGTGTGTATCACTGGCTAGCTACTCACCATTGTTGCTGATGTTTTTTTGTTCAATCTGGGGAAGAAGAAAATGGTCAAACCAAGGCTTTATATGAACTTTTCTCATTGGATTTTCCAGAAAGTTCCTTTCTTTCCCAGTCAGATTTTTTCTCGGAGGCTCGGCACCTTTCTCTTTTGGGAAACTTCTGTATCAGGAAAGAATAGAGGAAATATTTGAAGGCTGATAAGTAACCAACATAAATTCTTTTAAAAACAAGACTAATGGAGTTGGTGTCCAGGTGTATTTGCAAC
>JAKUAB010000084.1:0-17001 GCA_030579075.1 Taiozyma dajiaensis | reverse complement strand
TAAGAATCTTCATCTCACAAAAACCCCCACAGAAAGAAGAAAAAACGTTAAAGAAAGAACAAGAAATATCAGTTTTCCATACTGCACTCTCTTCTTCTTTAACACCCCTGTTCCCACTTGTTCAAACTGGTTTTGTTAGCAAGTTCTTTTGTGTTTTGTTTGTTTGTGTGTGTGTTCTATTTAATTTTTTTTTTTTTTTTTAATTTTGCCATTAGTTTTGACTCTTGTGAAGTTGTCAGTTTCTTGGTGTTTCAACAATTGCAGTTCTATTATTTCAATTTTTTACACTGCCAATTCATCAATCTGAATCACCGCTTGACTTATAAGTATTAACATTGTTTTCACGGTAACTCTTGTTACAATTTTATCTTTGTTCCTTTAGTCCCCCCAACCTTCAATCTTATAAAATCTAAGGGAGAACTACCAATCATAACAATAATCGATAGAATACAACATTCAAGACTACTTCTTCCGGTATCCATACTGGTTTGAACCCATTCAACTCATAATATATCCTTCCCAAAATGGCCGAGAGGAATCAAAGACCTGGGTCATCTAGTGGACGTTGGGATAATAGCTATTATTCAAGGTATAGGCCACGTCAAAGGCAACATTCAGATCAACCCACAGTTAATCCAAACAATCAACCAATAGGAAACACAGGCTCACAATATAGACCTGGCTCCAATTACTCCAAATATGACTCTCAAATTTACAACAACAGAACTCAACAATCATCCTATAGAGGAGGTGAAAGTTATTATGCAAGAGGTTACAACAAACATGAATATGATTCATCTCATGCAAGACATGGCTCGGAACCTTATCAATCCAGATTCAATGGCTCTTATGAATCTTATCCTTATAAAAATTCTGGTTCTCATTACAGCTCACGTAATTCAAGACCCAACTATAGAAATCAATACCCACAACAGTCACAACAACAACAGACTTACTATGGTCAACGTCCAAAGAGTTATGGGGGTCAAAGTGAGTCCAGCGAAGATTTTTATGATGGTAAACCATCCTCAACAGGCTCTACATTTCAAAGAAATGACTATGCTTCACATCGTTCAAGTCTGATAAACTCTACAAATCCAAAATTGAACACCGGAGATGGAGCTGATGGAGCTGATGATGATGATGACGATGATGATAATGATAATAATGATGATAATGATAATGATGATGACGATGAAGAAGAGGAGGAAGATTTACTGCCGAGTAAGAGCTTAAGGGCCTCCAAAGCACAACAGAAACCGTCACTAATACCAAAAGATTTTAAAGATGATTATAATGACGAGGAAGATGACGAAATGGAGAAGAAGCTACTTGGTGAAATGAGCACTGAACACACTCCAAATGTGGCCATTAGTCATGAAAGTGAGGTGATAAGTGAGAAGATTCCATTAACTACTGAACATAAAGAAGAGCTAGATGCTGAATCTAGAGAGTCATCAGAAGAAGTGCAAAATAGAACAACGGTTCCACCGGAATCTAGTAGCACATCCACTGGATCTGATGAGGTTGATAAGTTGCATGTTTCTGAAGATGTTAAGCCCGATATGTTGACTGTGGAGAAGAAAGATGATGGTGCTCAAGAAGAGAAGGCTGATCCAATTGATGATGAAGATGATTATGATCCAACTGTCGGTGGTGAAGCACTTGTTGAACATCAAGAAGATAACCATATTAATGAAGCAACCGAAAAAGAATTGAAAGAAATAGGAGTTCAACCAAAAATTGAGAAAATTGAAGAAGCAAAGGTTGAAGTTGAAGCACAAAAGACTAATTTGAAACCTGCTCCAAAACTTGAAACTGTTGTTTCCCCTTTACATCCAGTTGAGTCGTTTATTTTCCCACAGACTGAACTTGAATCGAAGTTATGGGAATTGAAGAATCAATCAAAAGAATTTGTTATCAAGAGTCTCCCATATCTTCTGAAGAGACCTGTGAAGAGTTTGTGTGAATATCCCTTTTATGAAAGAAACTTCTTGGTGCACGAGCAACTGATTAGACCGAAGTTGATCAACAGTCTTTCCATTATAAAGAACACAACATACAACCACAAGATGTCACTTTATGCTGAATACAATTTGAGAAGCAAAGGTTGGGAACAAAGATTAGAAAGTATGAATTCCCAGTTAAGTTCATTTTATCCAACAAAGGTAGAGAAAGAGCAAGAGAAAGAAGAACCTGAATCTGACCTAGGTGGTCGTCAATCTTCAAGACGTCGCCGTCATCATGGTGATTCGGTTCGTTCTGAGGCTGAGTTCTTAGAGATTTTGAAGAACTTTGAGAAAGAGAAAGAAGATGATCCACTATACCGTGCCGAACAACTGGCTGCTAAGATCCCAGACATGATTTTAGATCCGGTGGAGAAACATTTGAAATTGTTGAACACCAACAACCTGGTTACTGATAAGAAGAAATGGGCTGAAAGAATCAAAACTGATGCTGTTAATAATTTCACGTCCAAAGAACACGAAGCCTTTTGTGAAGCTTTCCTTTTAACTCCAAAGAGATTCGGGCGTATTTCTATTGCTATGGGTGGCTTAAGAACCCCTGAAGAGTGTGTTCTACATTACTACAGAACTAAGAAGACTCTTACTGATTACAAGCAACTGCTGGCCAACAAGAAGAAAAGAAAGATCAAGGGTCAAGGTAAAGGTAAGCGTGGTCCTAAAGCGAAAACAGGTGGCTCCACTGCCGTAACGCCAACTACTGAAACCCCTGCTGAAAGTGGAGATGAATTGGGTTTAGAAAATTTCATTCCAAAAGAAGTTAATGAAGAGGTTTTGTATACTGAAACAGGCCGTCGTCGCAGAGCTGCAGCCCCATCATTTGAGAAGCCCAAACGGCCATCGACTGAAGGTGTCCAAACTGAAGATGAAGATTCTAAGAATGACAATCAAAATGGCCGTAAAAGATCTTTGGATTCTGCTGGTACTGCAACTTCCGAAAATACTATTCATCAGGCCATTGTGAATCAAGGCCTGAGCACCGATAGTGTTGCCGTTGATAGTACAACTCAGCCTGTGAAGAAGAAACAAAGGGGTCCAAAACCAAGGAAGCATATCGAAGAAACTGAAGTGGACCCTGTCACTGGTGAGCAGAAAGAAAAGTATGTTATCACCAGCTATTGGAGTGTCAGAGACATCAATCTTTTTGGCTCATTACTGGCTGAATTTGGTAAGAATTGGCAACAAATTGCGGACAAGTTGAAAACAAAGAGTCCAATAATGGTTCGAAACTATTATCTAAAGAACGCTGATACACATGGTTGGAGACAAATTGCTGAAGATGCTGAAAGTAGGCTTGCTGATCAACCTAATGTTACCGCACAAGGTGTTCCTCAACTTGGTCAACAATTCCCTCATAGAAACCCACCACTTGGTTTCTTCACTGCACCAACTAACGTTCCAAGCAACATTAGTTTCAACCACCCATTAACTAACCAAACCAAGTCAGAGTCACAAAATTCTCAAACTCTGCCTTCTGTCAACAACTTGACTTTTCCAGCTCCACAGGCATTACCTTTGCAAACTTTCCCAAGTGCTCCTACTGCGGAACCTACTGTTAGATCGAATCCATTCTCGATTAATAGCTTGTTGAACCCACCAGAAGATCGCAAACCTGTACCACCATTGCTTCCAACCACTTATTCTAATACGGGTGACTTGTATTCAGGGTACAGAGAACAACCAAGCTCAGTCCCTAGTGTTCAAAAACCAACCGGTCTTCCAAGTTCGTCATCTACCACTATTGTCGAGACAGCTCCATTTAATCAACTAAGTGCTTTAGTCGCCGCGGCCACTGCAGGTGATAACTCAACTTGGAAACAACTAAAGACTGAAGAAGTAACCAAATCCCCTTATGATCCTGTTAGATCTTTCAATGAAAGTTCTAACTACAATCGAGCTCCATACACGGAGAGTTCTGAAAGAGGTATCTTCAATACATCAAACTCAGGGAGAAGTATCTTGAATTCTCCGCCAAAGCCAAGTCCATCTACTTTACTTCCAATGGGTTCATCTAATTTAAGAAATCTGCTAATCAATGAACCACAGGAAGAGAGAAAGCACTAGTGAGGTTTTCCCGCATTACAGCTATTAATTTTTAATGACCACTATGAAAGAGTCTTTTACTATTCTTTACGTTGTTTGTTTTGTTTTGTTTTGTGTACATAGAGTCAATTACTGGGTAATTTGTATTATTATGGGATTATTATGACATTTCATTGGTGTTTCTTGATTTATATAATTACTTGTAGATAATGAAAAAGACAACAAGCTTGGTGATGCAATTATTAAATCCTTTACTTAACAAGAAACTGTGATATATGGTGAACATGAAATCATTGATATCAGAAGCTCAGTCTGACATATGTCCAATGAATTATCTTTGCCAATTGAAAATCTTCATACTTTTGACCCCACAAACTAATACAAGTTATGTTATCATGGGCCATTTTTACCCCAGTTGCAAGTAGTTAGATACCAGGTACATCAGAGTCGATATTACATCATATCGATTATACAAAAGGAGTTTATTGAATTTATATTTCTTGTCTAAAACGCTTTTAGCTTAAAAAGAGTCCACTATATAGATAAATATCGTCTAGGCTTTAGACTTAAGCTCAATCACTTCGCTGTATTGTGGTATACTCTCACTTGCCCCAGTTTTTTGAACAGTCAAGCTAGATGCAAACGATGCAAACTCAACTGCTTCTTGAATTGGTTTACCTATTGAGACTTGTGTTAGCACACCACCCAGGAATGTATCACCAGCACCGGTGGTATCAACAACATTATCAACTTTTCTTGCTGGAACAAATATACTTTCGTCACTCTTTGGTGAGGTGAATAATGACCCCTTGGAGCCTAATGTGATGACAATGGTATTTGATTTCTTTGTATTGATCAGTGATTTCAAACTTGTGGCAAGTTTGGAGTAACCACTAACAAAGTCTTCGTTGATGAGCTCTAAGAATGAGTTATATTCTTCATCTTTCAAGATATCTTTAGCGACTTGTAAAGACTCTGTTTCATTAACCACTAGAATATCGACCTGCGAAATTATGGAAGCACTGTAGGAGTGATATGGTGAAGGATTGTAAACGATTTCAGTATTGGAATATCTGTTCTTGTTCAACCAATGAATGATGTCTTTTGTACCAGGAATTTCATTTTGGAACACAACAATCTCACGTTCTTCACTTTCTGGAAATAATTCTTGAAGTTCAGAAGAAGTATAGTTTGTCTTACCATTGGCACCAGCCACAATCAAAATTCTATTCTCACCAGTAGATTTCTCAACAAGGATAGTAGCTACTCCAGATCTTTCACCTTTCAATTTCTCCACATTTGAAACATCAACACCATATTTCTCCAAGATCCCGATTAATTCTTCTCCAAACCCATCATCACCAACTTTCCCAATGATTCTAACTTTATTTTCCTTGTTGATCTCTGGTAAAAGCTTAGCAATGGAGATAGTTTGATTTAGCCCTTTCCCACCAGTATGAGTTTCAAATGAATCAGCCTGGAAAGTTTCACCACCTTTTGGTACTCTCTCTGTATATGAGACCAGATCGTAATTCAATGATCCAACAACTGTTATCTTAACCATCTTGTTACCTCTTTTTGTTAAAAGCAAAAAAAAAAGAAGGATTATTGAGCAAATTGACAAAGCAATCTAATACAGAACAGAGGAGGGATCCCATCTCCATCTCCATCTCCAATTTCTGCCATTTCCGCAAGGTTAAAGTAAATCCATGAAAAGTCGGAATTTGTGTGGAAAACACCTTCAATTCCGACTTCGTATACAAAATTTTAAAGATGAGCTTCAATTTACATTGTTAAAGAAGTGATTCAAGAGGCTTAAAAACTGCACGTGAAGATGTCTGAAGAACAAGTGCTGAACCCAATCTCTTTTCCACCGGCTGTTCTGGCGAGAATCTCCCCTGAATTGTCTTTACAAAGACATTTGGCCATTGGTATTCGTCCAAATCTAAGAAGTTTCGAAGAGTTTAGAAATATCACCATCACTGATGGTGGTCTAAGTCGTTATTCTGGTGAATTTAAGGATACTTCTACACTAGGTTCATCAGTTCTGAAGTCAGGAAATACTACTGTGATCTGTACAATTACTGGTGGTATCATTGAAGAAGATCTCCCTGCTGAGAATGTCAATGAAGATGCTGCTGCTGTGAACGCTGTCTTCCAAACTGAAGAGAGAGAAGAAGAAAAGAAAGCCTCTTTGGAGAGCCATGCTCCTATTTACCCTGTTGTTGAAGTTGAAAGAGGTCGAGTTGGTCCACCAACTGATGAGGAACAAATCTTATCACATAAATTATATGAAACTTTTTTACATACAGGTATCTTATCCAAAGAATCACTAAAAGTCAACGTTGGTCTACGAAGTGTTGATCAAGATGGGAAAGAAGAAATATATTACAAATCCAAAGATGATGACTTAGAAATTGGTCCAAAGAGAGCTTGGTCTTATGTTTTATATGCCAAAATTAAAGTTTTCAGTCGTTCAGGTCCATTGTTCGATCTAGTGTGGGCTTCTTTGGTTTCTGCTTTACAAAACACATATTTACCAAAGGCTTATATTGATGAAAACGCTGCTGATATTAGAATTCCAGTTAAAATGAGAGGTAACCATGGTACAATCAGAGAACAATACCAAATCACCTGTGATCCAATTAACAAGGATTCTCTACAGTTGAACAAGGAGCAAATTGGGTTTGCCTCCAATTTTGGTGTCGTTGATATTGATTCTGAAGCTTTAGAGACTGTTGACTCTGAAGATCAGATGGAAATCGAGGACAAATCAGTTTTAATCAGTGATCTTGAAGGCGAAGAAGAAGAAGTTTCTGTCAAGAAAACCATTGATGTCGTTGTCGATGGTGGAAATGAACTTAAATCATTGAGCGTAGTTGGTGGTATTAATAGAGAAGAATTAAGGAGGGCTTTGTATCTAGCTAGAGAGAGATCTAACCATTTGATAAAATCTTGATGAACAGGTAATAATGATCTTACGCATTTAAAATATTTTGTAATCTCCGATTAAAGAGTTACAATTGACTCGACTAATTTCTTTTGAATCAGCATTGTAAGATCAATAGATCTAAATTTATATCAAAGATGTTGTTGTCCTTTGCTAATTTGTTGTGTACATTTTGTGTCAAAATTTAGAAATTGGCAGAAAATTGGCGGAAAATCCGTAAAAGCTTGCGCGATTTAGTCCGAAAGAGGAAATCATTTCATGTTTACATTTCCCCAAAAGATCATCTTTTGTGTCTGAATTTGTTCCAAAACTAATTTTGAATCTGGAGCAAAAAATAGATCAGTAATTGAAGTGTTATCTGTGTCTCTGAAGAATCATTGCCTCCCGTCTCCCTCCTTATCTCCTTCTGTTTTTTTTTGTATTCCCTCACGGTGCTGTCGGTATGGAGGACATCACCAATATCATCACCAATAATACCGGTCTCATTAAACGAATGGATAGACCAATTAGACATTCCCCAGTTAGGGCTAACTCATCATCAACCACCAACTTACTAGATAAATCACTAAGGGATGATCATTGTGTTAAAGAAATCCCCGAATCCCCATCAAAGTCGATATTTACCATCTCTAGTAACAGAACACATATACCAACACCAACAAAGCGTAAATACCATGAATTGAAAGTCAAACAGTCCAAGCTTGATATGCTGGATAGTCAATTCACTTCATTCCCACTTGCACCACCTCCAGAAAATGAAAAAGTCACAGAAACATTGAAATCACCAGAGATCAACGCACAAGAAGCTGTTTCATCAAGACCACAATCAGGTGTATTTGAAGGTGATCCATTAGTTCTGGTTGAAGATTATATCCAACAGAAGCAAATACCTAGAAAGAAATTGAGTGTTTCCGATTTGAAGACATCACTTGAGAATTTCAATTTCATTGAAGATTCTAATGGAGAAGAGAACTATTTGACCAAGACGAAATCAATCTTATCATCGACATCACATTCCATTAGAAAGACAAGATCTCAACAATTACAAAGACAACAATTCCATTTACAACGTTCCCCTTTAAGACTAAACTCTTTATTATTGACAAATGCGCATATAGATGAAACTGATGAAGAAGCTGATAAATCCATAAACACTTCATCTGATGAATACAATACAGTAAACTCTTCAAAATCATCGACATCACCATCATACCGCTCATTTCGCGCTCCAACTATCAAAGCGCCATCAATTGCAAGTTTTGGCTCTTGCTTTAACTCAGTACCAACATTAAAGTTATCTGATACTGATCAACCTTCTGGTTTGTTTTCACTCAACAAACCGAAATCCTTGTTGAAGTATTGCATTATTTGTGAAACACCATTATATGATCTAAGTTCAATTCTGAGTTCAGATAGCAATTATAATGAGTTTGTGTGTTCCAATTGTACAGAGAAATATAACACTTTGTCAAAACTGGTTGAGAACTTTGATGAGATTGTTTCTAATTTAAATCCAATCCCTGAAGATATTGAAGATATTGAAGAAGCATTGAATCAACCAGTCAATAAGAAATTAAAAGTTTCATCGGAATTCTCTGTGACTTTAATCAATAAACTACAAATACAATTAGGAACAAAATCACCAATAAAGACAAGAATCGATACTATGTCTGTACAATGGTTATTATCTGCAAAGAAGAAACTGAGATGGAGGTGGAGAATTAGTGGACTGTTGCCAAAGTTCCTGGATAAAAAAGGTCACTATAAAGCTTGAATTTGACTGAGGATTCAAATGAATGAGATACCAATGAATGACATTTTAACGAAAATATATTACGAATAAAAGAAAAGCTCTTTTTAAACACTAAAATGAAGAAAAACGTTACTGATCGTTGATCTATATTTAACTGAAGATAGATTACCTACGTCAGCTAGAAGATATTAAAGGTTAATATGTTTATAAATAAGATTACAATGACTCTAAATACTTGATAGCAACTTCAAGTTCCCCCTTTTTGTAAGAACCAATTTTACCTTGCCATTTACCCTTACCTCCACCTTTCAACTCTGATATTAAAGTCTGTAAATGTTTACCAATCTCAAGGGATTTTGTAGCATCTGAGGAATGAATAATAACGGACCCACCTTCTGAACCTTCTCCAGATAACAACACTAAAACTTTATCACCTTGTAAATTCTTGGAAACTGTTTTATAAATCAATGTCAAATATTCTAAACCAACATCAGGTCTATATAGGAAAGTTGAATTCTTTTTAGTTAAATCATCCAGGATTTGTTTAGATTGAAACTCAGCAACTTCTTCCTTCCATTGAAGTTCCCTTTTAGAGGTTTTTCTATAATTGATATTCAATTGACCAATCTTTTCAGTAAGATCCTCAAATTGACAAGATAAATCAGCACAAGATTGTTTTAAGATCTTATGTGAATTAATGGCATATTGACGAACTCTATCACCAGCTAAAAAATGTAATCTTGAATTTGTACCACGAACATTAGTTTGATGTAATAAGGCAATTGATATAATTTGAGAAGTTGAAGTTAAATGAGTACCACAACATGGATTTTTATCTAATTCACCAATTTTAATCACTCTAAGAATACCTTTTTCCAAATCATAATCATCAGGCATCTTATCCTTTTTAACATCATCTTTATGTGGTATTTCAACACTGATATTAATACCTTCAAGGATCCTATCATTAACTTCTTCACTAATTTTGTCAACTTCATCATCTGTTAATGTACGTGGAATTTCAATATAATTAATCATTTCACCTAAATTCCAACCAAGAGTTGGAATTTCATATTTATCCAAGATGGCAGAAAGTAAATGTTGACCAGTATGTTGTTGCATATGATCAAATCTTCTCTTCCATTTCAATTCTAATTCAACTTTTTCACCAACTGTTAAAGGGGTTTCCAAAAGGTGTAAAGCACGAAGTTTATCTCTTTTGATATAATGAACAAAATGTCTTTCACCATGAGAATCAATGATATAACCTTGATCAGAAGGTTGACCACCACCTTCAGGAAACAAGATTGTGTCTTGTAATTCAATAGCAAACCTCTTCTTCTTCGTAATCAATGAGTCATCTTTACTTTTCTTCTTCGTCTTTGAAGTGGATTCTAATGATACATCTTCCTCACAGGACACAACCACAGTAGCGAACTTCTTTAAAAATGAATTCTTTTGGCATTGTAAAGCACCAACAATAGCAGGAGCAACTTGAACACTCATTTAGAAGCAATAATCTCCTTCCAAAACCTTCAAATTATACAAAGATTTAATCGTTCTTTAATGTTAGAAAAAGAGAGAGAGATAACATTATTATAGGTACAAATTCTTTACTTTTCCTCGGGTCGATTACAAATATATATATAAAAATTCAACAATTCATTCTATTTAAAAACGCCACTAACAAACACTAACTATTAATTAAAATTTCAATTTGGTGAAACTTTTGTAATAACTCTCATGATACTAATTGTAAAAGTAATCACCCAAGCAGTCAGTATTAAGAATAAAAATGCAGATAATGCTCTTTGATTCCTGCAAATAGATTCAACTTTTGGATATCTTGAATATTCATCAATAGAACAAACCCATCTATGATCATATAATGTATTAAATGATAATGAAATGTTTGCACTGGAAAAGATTATGAATAAAAGATCTAATAAGATCAATCTCATCTTTTCCACAGGATTTCTAATACCTAATGGTTTAGAATTGAATTCATCATATGTGATGTATAATAGATAAACCAGAGCAATACTTTGAACACAAATGGTCATAATGGTACTTGGTTGTTGTGAAACAGCTTGTAAATTATCTTCATCATTACCGTTTAATGAAACCTTCTTCTTTGAAATCTTGTAAATATTAACTGAAAGTACCAATGCAACAATACTTAAAATAATGATAAATAATCTAAAGACAAGTGGAACATAGTTGTTATATAAGAATACTCTTTTCAAATAAGGAACCCATTGTTCTCTTTTTTCAGTTGACATCCAATAACCAGCTTTTGATTTAGATTTTTGATAATCACTTTCAGAATCTGATGATTTATAACCAGAAAGTTTCTTTTCTAAATGACCATTGTTCATATATTGTTTTAATCTTTCTCCGCCACCCCATTTACCAGAAAGATCGGGTAATTCTCCTAATGCTTCTACATCATGATTTAAAACACCTTCTGTATAAGCAGGAGTTGAATCAACAGCATCGAAAAAGTTCTTCCAATTGTTATTCATAGAGTTCAAGAATGGGTCTTGTAAACCAGAAGTTTGATGATGTCTTTCATTATGATCATTCTTATTGTTTGCAATACCATAAAGGACATATGGTGGGATAGTAGTAGCTTCATGTGAGTAATTGGCAATGTTGTTGTAAGGGTTGGGTAACTTATTAGTTGGTGTGTTAACTGGTTGTTGCTGTTGTTGTTGTTGATGTTGAGAACCATTAGTCAAGAGCTTTGCAGGGATTGGTATTTGTATAGTTTTAATAGGAGAATTGTTCTGTGAATCATCTGAATCAACCATCTTTCAAAGATAATGTGAGTATAAATGTGAAAACTCCTTCAAATTTCAAGAGCAAATGTTTAATAGCTTGAGCAACAAACGATGAGCAATATTAAATTAAATTGATAGAGGTACTTTAGATTTAGAACTTTGTTAATTTAATGATTCTCTGTAGTATTTTAGATAGAAGAATATAGTGATTATTATCTTTAAAGCTCTAAATTTAGTTTAATTTTTTGTGTTTTAAAGTGGTTTTTGTGTGTGTTTTTATGTCTTTTATGTGTCTCACTTTATAATTATATAAATATTGATGAAATGTCTGAAATGAGATAATTGTGGAGGTGACAAAAATAGCAATAAACTGATGATAAACTGATGATTTATAAATGGATTCTTTTAATTAAAAAATGATCAAATGATGAGTCAATTTCTTTATGAAATATCAATAAAAGTTGCTTTTCCAGGTCCCTTACGATCATGAGCTATATACTTTTTCCAGGCGCTAATTTGTACCAGACGGACGTAATTAATTAATTATATCCGAATGAAAATAAGCAAAATTATAAACATTCTTTAATTAATTTTAATTAAATTAAAGACGTCGTCATAAATAATTCCATAATTTAATAAATTTGCCACTTTTGTTCTTATAAATTGTGTTTTTTGATTGTTTTATTTAAAGAAGAAAAGAGAGAATTTTCTATAAGATTATCACTTCATTTCAACTGGTTATTTGTGCTGTTATTCTGTGTGTTAATTACCTTGTACATTGTGTCCTATCTAATATAATTATTAATAGCAATATTATAAAACATGCTAACAAGATCAATAATACCCTCAAGAAACTTTACAATCAATTCATTTAAAAGATTATATTCTACTCATCATAATGAACCATCAATATTACAAAGTTTAAAACCACCATTATCAAAGATCCTTGCCTTCCCAATTACAAAGAATAAGACATATTTATATTTCAATTATACTGATAAATTAATCAATATTACATCTCCTTTGGTTAAATATGAATCAAAAATTGTTAATTTAGCTAGTAAAGGTTGGAAAAAATTAGAAGAATCTGAAAAGAGTTATAATAAGAAGATTGTTAAATATATTACTAAATTTTTACAAAGAATTCCTTGGACTGAAGATTCTTTAAGATCAATTCCATCTTCAACTTCTTTATTAAGACAATTAAGAAATAATGAATCATCTGAAGATAATAATTTAATTAATCCATTAGAAATTGAAAATTTAAATGATCATGATATTATTGAAATTCCAATTTATTATCCATCAAATATAATATCTAATGAATTATTACAAAATGAAATTCAAAACATTTCAACAAATGGTATAATTTATCATAGAAAACAAATGTTATTAACAGGATTAGCTGTTCCACTTTCATTGCCATTTGCATTAGTTCCAATAATTCCAAATATTCCTGGTTTTTATTTTGCTTATAGAACTTATTGTAATTTAAAGGCATATTTAGGTGGTCAACATTTACAAGAATTAATTGAACAAGATCATTTATTATATCAAAAATCCACTAAATTAAATGATATTTATAAATCTTCAGCTAATTATGATGGATCTTTATATTTAAATGAAACTTTGATTGATAAAATTGTGGAAACTTATGATATTGAACAAATTAGATCATCATTAACTAAAGCATTAAAACAAGAAAGAATGAATCTTTCAAAAGAAGATCATGAAATATAGATCATTAAAATAGATTTTGTTTATAGTTATAAATTATTCTAAGTAAACATATCAAAACATCAACAATATGAATATATAAATATATGAATATTTGATAATTTATAGAACATTTATTCACTTTATAAGTACCTTTTTATGCCCTATAAGAAACTTGCATAATGAAGCCCTATCTCAAATCACATGACATGATAGAACACCCTAACACCAGAGCAATTATACTATTAAATTCGCGGAATTGATGGGTGGTGCACTGGTGGAGGGGGAGGAGCAATGACACTTTCAATTAAAAAAATGAAAAGTTTCTTTAAAATTCAACCTTTTTAATAATTTCCCTTCTTTAGAAACCTCAAACGTATTAAACAAGCAATTGCAGTATGTACATTACATTAACATAAGAAATGAAGACATTGTCAATGGAGAGATAATGAGGAGTCTCAATTTCAATTAGACAATGGCTTCATGTTTCCCATTTTGAATGAATTTAAAATTATTAACAAATAATTTATTATAGAAATGCGTAATAAATGGAGAAAGAAGAGAGTCAGAAGACTTAAAAGAAAGAGACGGAAAGTTAGAGCCAGATCTAAATAAGCGAACTGATTAAAACTTGGATGATTACATTGCATTGATATTTAGAACAAAACATTTCAATTTCCAATTTTTGCTGAAGTTTTTTTAATTATATTATTATATTATTGTTGGTTTTGAAGAAGAAAATTCTGGTTTTATTATTCTCATTTTAATGTGGTCAAATATTGTTATAATTTGGTTAATTTTTGATGCTGGTTCTTTTACGAGCTTATTTTCAATTATCAAGAAGTTTGAATTGATTTTTAACTGATGTTATTCAGAAGAGAATTGTTTCTTCTTTATTGATATTATATAAAGAATGTATGAAGTTATTCGTATGTTTGAAGTTCTTTTGTAGAGATTTGCAATGGTGGATCCGATCAATCACTTTCTTTAATCCACCAAACAATAGATGGGGTTGAATAATTCATTTACCACTGAATTGACTCTTCAATGATCTGTTTTGCCTTTTGTATAATCTTTACCCATTATGACTAGGATCACTTGAACCTGTGGACATCCAATCCCCTATGACATTAAAGGTTGTAAAATCCAAACAATATGTATATATTTATTAAACACATTCAGTAACCTCCCTTCACACACTCTCTCCTCACTAATATTAAACTTCCAACCTTTAAGAATACCTTTAACATGTCCAGTTTAAATCTCAACTCTTCCCTCGTGATGGAGTGCCCATACCGGACTTGACATCAATACCAACTCTTTAAAACTTGTAAAAATCCCATAATTTACACTTCTGTGACTCAATCATCTCTCTCTCTCTCTCTCTCTCTCTCGTTCTATCTTTCTCTCTTACTCAAGACACACTCTTATCCTTTGATCTGGTTAAAATACTCATTCACCCATTCTTCCTCCTCTCATACACACTTTGATTTCCCAAATAGGAAGTCAAGGTGAGTATTTTCGCGACCTAAAAAATCCCCCAAAATGACAAAAACAACACTTTTTATAATTAAACTGATAAAACTTGAAACCTTTCTTTAAAAGTCCCCTTCTTTCCTCTTTAAACAATCAATTTTCAATAATTGTTTGCCATTTTAACCTCTGAGAGAAGAAGAAAATCACAGATTTAAAGATGGTAAGTCAATTGTTTGCAATTTATCGGAGATTTCTCGTCAATTTAATGACATATCTCAAGTCTTATCTTTAAATTTTAAGGGATCAATCAATTAGAGAACATCATTTACTAACTAAAAGAATATAGGCTGGTGCAATTGAAAATGCTCGTAAAGAGATCAAACGTATCTCTTTAGATGACCATTCTGAATCCGAATATGGTCAGATTTACTCCGTTTCAGGTCCTGTTGTCGTTGCTGAAAATATGATTGGTTGTGCCATGTATGAATTGGTTAAAGTTGGTCATGATAATTTAGTTGGTGAAGTCATTAGAATCGAAGCTGATAAGGCTACAATCCAAGTTTATGAAGAAACTGCAGGTGTTACCGTTGGTGATCCTGTCTTGAGAACTGGTAAACCTTTATCTGTTGAATTGGGTCCAGGTTTAATGGAAACTATTTATGATGGTATTCAAAGACCTTTAAAGACAATTAAGGAACAATCACAATCTATTTATATTCCAAGAGGTATTGATGCTCCAGCTTTAAGTAGAACCATTAAATATGATTTTGTACCAGGTAAATTCCAAGTTGGTGATCATATTAGTGGTGGTGATATCTTTGGTTCAATCTTTGAAAATTCTTTATTAAATGATCATAAAATCTTATTACCTCCAAGAGCTAGAGGTACCATTACATCAATTGCTGAAGCTGGTTCTTACACTATTGATGAGCCATTAATCGAAGTTGAATTCGATGGTATCACCCATAAATACTCCATGTTCCATACTTGGCCTGTTCGTGTTCCAAGACCTGTTGCTGAAAAATTATCTGCCGATTATCCTTTATTAACTGGTCAAAGAGTCTTAGATTCCCTTTTCCCATGTGTCCAAGGTGGTACTACTTGTATTCCAGGTGCCTTTGGTTGTGGTAAGACTGTTATTTCTCAATCTTTATCCAAATTTTCAAATTCTGATGCTATTATTTACGTTGGTTGTGGTGAAAGAGGTAATGAAATGGCTGAAGTCTTGATGGAATTCCCAGAATTATATACCGATATCTCAGGTAGAAAAGAACCAATCATGAAACGTACCACTTTAGTCGCCAATACTTCTAATATGCCTGTTGCTGCTAGAGAAGCTTCCATTTATACTGGTATCACCTTAGCTGAATACTTTAGAGATCAAGGTAAGAATGTTTCCATGATTGCTGATTCTTCTTCACGTTGGGCTGAAGCTTTAAGAGAAATTTCTGGTCGTTTAGGTGAAATGCCAGCTGATCAAGGTTTCCCAGCTTATTTAGGTGCAAAATTGGCCTCATTTTATGAAAGAGCCGGTAAGGCCACCGCTTTGGGTTCTCCAAATCGTATTGGTTCTGTTTCAATCGTTGCTGCTGTTTCACCAGCTGGTGGTGATTTCTCAGATCCAGTTACCACTTCAACTTTAGGTATCACTCAAGTCTTTTGGGGGTTGGATAAAAAATTGGCTCAAAGAAAGCATTTCCCATCTATTAATACTGCTCAATCATATTCCAAATATACTGATGTCTTGGGTAAATATTATGATGAAAATTATCCAGATTTCCCAGCTTTAAGAAATAAAATTAAAGAAATTTTATCAACAGCTGAAGAATTAGAACAAGTTGTTCAATTAGTTGGTAAATCTGCCCTATCAGATAATGATAAAATTACTTTAGATGTTTCTTCTTTGATTAAAGATGATTTCTTACAACAAAATGGTTATTCCACTTATGATCAATTCTGTCCTATTTGGAAAACTTATGATATGATGAAGGCCTTTGTCGGTTATTATGATGAAGCTCAAAAGGCTGTTGCTAATGGTGCCGTTTGGTCTAAATTATCTGAACAAGTTGCTGATGTCAAGCATGCTGTCTCATCATCCAAATTTATTGAACCATCCAACGGTGAAGAAGCTGGTAGAGCAGATATGGAAAAATTGTTCCAAAAGATCTCAGATAGATTCGCTGAAGCTAGTGATTAAAACAAAAAACGATTGTTAGTCGATTTTATAGAGTTGTTTTCATCTATTTCCCCCCCCCC